>CAUYPK010004420.1:0-20000 GCA_963574355.1 Loris lydekkerianus
TAATTCCTTTACTAGGTTTATACCCAGAAGACCAAAAATCACAATATAACAAAGACATCTGTACCAGAATGTTTATTGCAGCCCAATTCATAATTGCTAAGTCATGGAAGAAGTCCAAGTGCCCATCAACCCACGAATGGACTAGCAAATTGTGGTACATGTATACCATGGAATACTACGCAGCCTTAAAGAAAGATGGAGACTTTACCTCTTTCATGTTTTCATGATGGAGCTGGAACATATTCTTCTTAGCAAAGTATCTCAGGAATGAAAGAAAAAGTATCCAGTGTACTCAGCCCTACTATGAAGCTAATTTATAGCTTTCATATGAAGGCTATAACTCAACTATAGCACAAGGATATGGGGAAAGAGCCAAGGGAGGGTAAGGGAGGGTGGAGGTGAGGGTGGAGAGATGGTAATGGGTGGGGCCACACCTATGGTGCATCTTAGAATGGGTACATGTGAAACTTACTAAATGCAGAATACAAATGTCTACATACAATAATTAAGGAAATGCCATAAAGGCTACGTTGAACAGTTTGATGAGAATATTTCAGACTGTATATGAAACCAGCACATTGTACCCTTTGATTGCACTAATGTACATAGCTACGATTTAACAATTACATATATATAAACATCTGATTTACAGTAATGGATTATGGAGATTAAGTGGGAAATATTGATAATATAAATTCTAAGACCTTGAGTTCTTCCAAGCTTTCATGCAGGAATTTAATGACATCTATTTTGCCTGCTCAGGGAATTTTTTGCATAATTCTTGGTTTTTAGTTGTGTTCCAGATGGACAACTCTGCTGCTGAGCTAAATTGTGGATGGTTGAAGCAAGTAATTCTTATATTCTTAGTATAGTTTAAAATATATGGTACTACATTAGTTACTATCTGTTCTGAGGTGAGAAACAGGGTGGAATCCAATTATTTCTGAGTCATTGAAGCAAAATAAATAAGTAACCATTTGGAGAATGGTTAACAACCTCAGCTATTCCACATCCTCACATACATGTCTTTCCTTTAGACCAAGATTTTCATTCTGCAACTTCTCCATCCTGATCAGTCAGAATGAGACTGAGACCCTTTTCAGGGCCCTCCCCAATACTGACAGCTCTCCCCACTCCTGTTATCCTGGGTAAAGTCAGTCTGGGAAGGAATCAGGCCTCTTACCTGTCTGTGGCCTGTTAGGAAGCAAATCACTCACCTGGAATGAGCAGGAGGTGAGCATCAGGCGAGCCAGTGAAGCTTCATCTTCATTTATAGCCAAACCCCATTGCTCACGTCACTGCTGATCTCCACTGCCTGTCATATCAGCAGCAGCATTAGATTCTCATACCAGCGCAAACCCATGCATTGTAAACTGTGCATGCAAAGGATCTCAGTTGCATGTTCCTTATGATAATCTAATACCTGATGATCTGAGGCAGAGCTGAGAACATAAGCAACACACTTCAGGTGTCACTGTCTCCCATCACCCCCAGATGGGACCATCTAGTTGCAGGAAAACGAACTTGGGGGTCCTACTGATTCTGCTTTATGAATGGCTGTACAATTTTTTCATTATATGCTATAACTAGTAATAATATAAAGTGCATAATAAATGTAATGTGCTTGAATCATCTCAAAATCAACTTTCCCTACCCTAATCCATGGAAAAATTGTCTTCCATGAAACTGGTCCCTAGTTCCAAAAAGGTTGGGGACCACTGCTACAGTATCTTGAAAATCTGAAGCCTTAAAGAGTTCCCTGGGAAAAGTCTACCTCAATCATCTGATTCTTTATGGGAGACGAAGACAATTGGTTGAGGACAAGGTCTTCAAAGTAAAGATCAAAGTTCTCTCTTAAGAAAAGGCATAATTGGGTGGCACCTGTGGCTCAAAGGGGTAGGGCACCGGCCCCATATGTCAGAGGTGGCGGGTTCAAACCCAGCACCTGCCAAAAAAACAGTGCAAAAAAAAAAAAAAAAAAAGGAAAGGCATACTTGAATCAGGGAAAAGGAGACCAAAACAAACTTTATCTGCTTGATAGTGGAGCCTGGAATTCCCAAGAACTCCCTGACATTTCCCCTCAGAGAGCATACTCTCACCACTCTAAGCAGGCCCCTGTTCAGCCCTCACAGATCTCTTACTCCCTCATCTACACCACTGAAAAGAACAAATGATGATTTTAGATGGCATCTCTCTTTTTACACTATTGATTTTGTGACTCTGGCTGGATATGGTGGCTAATGTGATAACCCAACCAAGCACTTTCAGAAGCTAAGGCAGGAAGATTGCTTGAGGCCAGCAGTTGGAGACCGTATTGCTAAAGACATAGCAAGACCCCATGTCTACAAAAAATTTAAAATTTAGGTATGGTGGTGCACCTATATTCCCAGCTGCTTGGAAGGCTGAGGTGGGAGAATCACTTGAGCCCAGGAATTGAAGGCCACAGAGAGCTATGATCCCACCCCTACCCTCCAGCTCAGCCAACAGAACAAGATCCCATCTCTAAAAAATTAAATAAATAAATACATAAATAAATGAATTTTGTGATTCCATGGATTGTGTTGGCTCTTAATGCATTCTCATTATTTGCTCTATATGTCCTTACCCAGGAAAACAGGTGAGTACCTAGAGTTTCCTCACTGCTTTTGTCTATAACCTGGCTTTGTTGAGTGGCCTGTGAACAAGCATCATCTCTTAGAAATATAGAAAGATAGACAACACCCCAGGCTTACTGAAATCAGAATCTGCATTTTAATAGAACCCCAGGTGACTCAAGTGTACATAAAATTAGAGAAGTCTAATCAACAATAGTAATTGGAAAGCTAAGGAAATTCTAAGGCCTTCGGTACCATTTCTGAAACAAGTACCTGATATGTGTCTGAAGTGGGTGGTTGACAAATATCTGAAAGTTTTTAATCACTAAAGAGAAAACTGAACTAACATTCTTTAGTACTACACAAAGCTGGACAGGGTCTCTCATGGATGGATGCTATTCCAGAATAACTGATAAGAATTCCAACTTGTTTTTATTGAATACTTGTCCGTGCTACATGGCATAGCCTTCTTTCTCGGTATTTAGTTTGTTTGGGGGTTACTATGGGTGACATGGGCCTCAAGTTCTGTCTGCATTTATATGTTGTACATATAGCCTGTGCAGTAACAGTGCTAATCACTCAGTAGACATTTTATTGGCTAATTGTTTAACATATTGATTATTTCACATCTAAGACACTTTAATATTCAAAATAATTCCGTATTGCTTAACGTACTATATAGTCTTAGAATTGTAACATCTTGAAGTTTTTGTATAATTCTTCAGGGTATCTTTAGTACACTTTTATTTTCCCCTTAACACCCCAAAACTGGTCATTTTCACTCCATTTGAATACGTGTAATAACATGACACATACTGCCTCCTGCATTAATCTCTTTTAGTTTTGAACAATTCTAATTAGCAGAAGTTCTTTGTCATACTGAATTAAAATTTGTCACCCATAGGGCTTTATGATTATTTATTCATGGTAATTGTTAATTTTATACCATATTTCCCTTAGCTGGCTGATGTATTCTTTCTTGTTACCAGAACAATTGGGAGCTAAGGCACAGAAATATTACAGTAGGGTTTCAAAGGCCATCGAAAAGCACATGAGAAACCAAGACTGGCAAGTGTTTATTTCTAATTTACAGTTCTATTCACTAGACTGTCTGCCAAGAATTGCTGCTGTGTGACCAACACTATGATAATACGTAAGCAAAAACATCTGTCCCTGGGAAAGATCATGGATCAGGGTGTGGCAAAAATCCAGAAACCGTGTCCCTCCCTTCATGGGTCAAACATCTGGCAAACATCCTGGGGTCAGATGGGAGGCCAGAATCCACCGTAGAGAGCTGATTTGTTCCCACAAAGGAGGTTTGAGTCTCTGGCAGCTGGCAATTTTCCTTTGTGAAATGGGTGTTCCTGGCACCATAAAAGTCCTCCCTCCCTCCACTCTCTTTTTTCTATCCACCCCCGCACTCCACACCCTAGTGCACACACCCTCCCACTCCTACACCAATAAAACCCTCCCTAACTTACATTCTGTGCACACACATGCCCCCACAACTTCCTCTACAAACACACCCACATATCTCTCAGACACACACTCAGGCGGCACAGGCTTCCCGTTTCATGCCCTCAGCCGCTCCCAGCCCCTTACCCCTGCATCCACCACCCACACTTCCTCTTCTGTTCCTTATCTCCTCTGCTTATTTTCTTTCATTTTAATTTTCCTCCACCTTATCCCAGCCCCCCCACCCCCACCCCCCCTTTGCTCCTTGGGCCTGGGAATGCTGGCATTGTAATCTCGTTCTGCGTACTTGTAATCTGGAGCTGTCACAAGCAAGAAAGTTGTCAGCCTGCATGTGCCTGCCTGTTCTCCTGCCGTGAGGCTAAGAGAGAGGATGGAAGGAAGCTGGCAGGCAGTTCTATTTCTGGAAACTACAAAAACTCTTGTTTTCCCTCCTTAAATTCCTAAGGGAACCATTCCAGCCTTTGCAATAGTCACCATCATTTTTCCTTCCCTCTAACTCTGTAAGTTTTCTTCTGTCCATTCTTCAGATTTACAATCGGTGGTAACCTTCACATCCTGTCCAGTATGACAAGTTACTCAAGTTGAAGAGACCCCATGCAAGGTATAAAAAGCAATGAAAGAGAGGATAAGATTGTCTGTTCAATTGGAACTCTAAAAAATTGAAATACATGGTAATCTTCTGGAATCTATCCATAGACATAATATCAAAAAAACTCTGATTTGATAAAGTACAGAACATAACAATTTATAGCATTTCCACACTGCAAAGTACCTGATAGCTTCACTAGAATTGAAAAGTGATCTTTTCAGGCAAATGATTTGTCACAGTTGCCTGGGTTTCTTGTTATTCTGTGATAAGGTGGATTATAATTTAGCTAAATAAATATTAAGAACAATAAGGTTCCTTTATCCCTGCTAACACTAAGAACACAGGAATTTTTAAAAAACAGCTACTATTTACATGAACTAAATGTTAGGCATATTCAACAACATTGCATTGGACATTAAGCTGTTTTTGTTCACTGAATATTTAACCATCTAAAAAAAGATATCAGTGAGACCTAAAAAATGTGACTAAATAGCCAAAAACAGCTTCAATCACTTTCCTTTAATGTTAAAAAATTCTGTGTCCTCACTTTATAAACAATAAGGTCCTAACATATAAATTTGATATTTAAGAACCCAGAGATCTAGGTCTAGTACACTTTTTCAGCTCTCTCATTTTCCCCCACTAATGTTGTGTTCTACATAATGGACTCACTGAATCCCAAACACAACAGAACCTTGAGGATGGGGGTCTTGCCATTTCTACATTAGAAACTTCACAGTTCCTAGTCCGGGGCATAATACATAATATCGTAGTTCCTCAATAAACATTTGCCGAAGGTAAGCATCATGAGAACAAGGCAGTTATAAGAGGGCAGAGTTAGAATTTGCAAAGCTCATTTACTAAAGAGCAGGTGTATCCTCTCTGCCTACTAAGTGCCCACTTTTAATATGTATTAAGCCATTGCCCTTTAAGTGTTCTTGTTCATTAATGCTGTTTTTCCGTTGCCATAACTGCCCAACAATGTTAATATATTTCATGGCTCTGGGATGTGCTTATTCAGCCTCACATGTCCAGGCTTCACCTATCTTTGCGCTGGGTTTTTTACCACAGACCAACAAGTTGCTATCACCACACATATCCAAACACACAGGAAACAAGTCAGCACAGCACAAGTAGAGACTAGAACCAGAACCCACCTCCCACCCCCATAAACTAGTTAATTCACCCTCCATTTAGTATGCTGGAGAAACACCATCTTTGGTGTTTCATTCAAACATTTCATGTTTCAATAATGTTTTTCTGTTCTAGGGAACAATTTATTTCTTTCATCCTTTTAATGCTTAACTATGTTTTGTTGCTTCTTGTTTTAACATGAAAAAAAATTATTAGCTTAAAAACTCCTTTTCATCAACAAACCTTGAAAGTTGGTGCTAGTTCTAGAAATTGTTCCTGATATGACTCAGATAATTTGAGTCTTATGGCTCAGCGCCTGTGGCTCAAGCAGCTAAAGGCGTCAGCCACATACACCTGAGCTGGCGGGTTTGAATCCAGCCTGAGCCTGCCAAACAACAATGACAGCTGCAACCAGAAAAATAGCCAGGCATTGTGGCAGGAGCCTGTAGTCCCAGCTACTTGGGAGAGAATGGAAGGAGAATCACTTGAGCCCAGGAGTTGGAGTTTGCTGTGAGCTGTGATGCCATAGCACTCTACCCAAGGCAACAGCTTGAGGCTCTGTCTCAAAAAAAAACATTTTTGAGTCTTGTAGTACCAAATACAACCTTATTTGATAAGTTGTCATTTCCATGGCAATGAATATTATGAAATGTAAATCAAAAACTCTTCACAATAATCATGATATATGTCACTAAAATTCAGAGATGATTCTTATGACTTTTCAAAATTTTACTTTTTGTAGACCTTTTGTAGACTTTTTGTAGACCTCCTGACCTCAAGTGATCATGCTGCCTGGGCCTCCTCCCAAAGTGTTGGGGTAATAGGTTTGAGCCACCACCTCTAGCCATCCTTACACTTTTAGCCATTAATTCCAATTCCTACCTTTCCCCTAACCAATATTCTTTAAAACTTAGATGTATGAGAGCAATTTTAATTTAATCTCTTCTATTTGACCACTTTATATAATCAGATAGAGGTACTAACAAGCTGAGGAATAGCTCTTAAGAGAACAATTGGACAATGAGACAGAATAAAAGATTTTGAAAACTCCATAAACTGGATAATCGGAGCATGAACAGATGAGAGCTTAATACTTTCTTTTTTAACCTTTAATATTATACTACAAGGAAATTCTAAGTTTAGTAAAGTAAAAAAAAAAAAAAAAAGGAAAGAATTAGTCCATTATACCAGAATTTGAGGGAGAAAAACCATTTGTTGGAAATGGTTGGAAAACTGCATTCTGAGAGCCATTGTAAAAAGAAACAGAATCCAGTAGGTGAATTAGGATTTGCCTAGGGCTTGGGGTGGGTGGGGAGTTTGGGGGAAATAACTGAAAGGTATGGAGTTTTTTCTAAGGTAATAAAATGTTCTAAAATTGATTACGGAGATGGATATACAACTCTGTCAATCTACTAAAAGACACTGAATTATATGTGGGTGAGTTGTATGAGTATGGGGCATGAAATTCATGGAACATGAACATTCAATAAAGCTGTTACAAGCAACAGGGAGAGACAGTGTCTGTAAATGTTGTGGTTAAGAATTTACTGAATCTAATCTAACTCATTCTAATTTGACTCATTCTACTCCAAGTTTGAAACAATTTTTTCCTTTTGTAAGTATATAACTTCTAACTGCTCTCAGGCATATTCAAGCCAAGAAAAAAATGAAAAAGGTACTTGAGTTCATGAGCTTTCTGAAAAACAAGCAGGGACTTGAGCAGCAAGCTACTGTACATTTAACTCAATTGATTTGTTTATCTTGGAACAAGTTTAAGAGATTTTTTGCAAGAATAAATGTGAATTTCATAAACAAACCTCATAAAGAAATTAACACAGTGGTGTCAATAACAATATAATAAAATAAATCTATAAAGTTTCAAAAACAAGGAAAAGAAATAGAGATCAGGAGAAACAATACCAGATTTAAATCTCAGCCCTAAACTTCTGGCTGGATGATATTAGGCAGAACACTAACCATCCCAAGATTTGCTTTTCTCTATACAAAATGCCAAATTTCCTGGATCATAGAAATAATGTACATAAATTCTTGACACACAGAAGGAACTGAATGACTGGTAGTTATTATTACCATAAAGGACATGTGGAAGGTGCCAAAAAACTGCATACATGTTTTAAGAAAGGAAAAGACTGCATTAAAACTGCAATACTGAAGTCACATTTGACTTCTGCGATTGTAAGTGGTGCTCAAACATGACTTGTAATCATCTTTGGTTATCAGTCTATATTGAGTATTACAATTTTAATGCAACTTTTTTGCTTAAAAGTGCATACGTTGTTTTGGTACCCTCTGTATATTAATGCTTTAGTACTGATCCAACATCTTATGCACATTATCCCATTAACAATGCTAGGGTTATGTTGCAATAATAGACAACACCAAATCTCAGCTGCTTCAAAAACTCAAAGATTTATTTCTAGCTCAATTTACATACCCATCACAAGCTGGCTTGGGACTCTACTCTGTGCCATCTTTAATCTAGGACTCAGGTTTAAAGAGCTGGCAATATCTAGAACATTCCCAGTCATATGGAAAAGGGAAAAAAAGAATAGACAGTCACACTTAGACTTTTAAAACATATGCCTGGAAATAACACACATTACTTCCATTTCTATTTTATTGGCTAAAACAATACCTGTCTTCAAAGAAGCAGGAAATTGCATTTCTAATACACACATAGAAGCTGGGAAAACAGAATATTTGTCAATAGCATTAATAATTACCACATAATCTTATGAAGGAAACATTTGTTTGATTTTAAAATAAGAAATCCGAGGCACAGGGAGAAGAAATGCCTTGTCTATAGCTATACAGCTCAGAAGTGGCAGAATAAGGGATTTGGACCCAAGTCCTATGTTGTCCTGTGTTGCTTCCAGTCAAACCCTGAAAACTAAAAATAATCTACCTACAAGGGTGTGCGAATATATCTCCCACCCACATTTATAGAGAAATGTGCATATTTCCTTTGGGAACAAATTGGTACTGCCTTCTCAGAAACCAATCTGGAACAAAAACATTAAGAATCATGAAATGTTCACATACCCTTTGACCTACCAATCCTAGTTCTGGGAATTCATCCTCAGAGAATCATCCCCAGAAGACTTTTTCAAAATATACTCATGAAAAAAAAATCTATGATGACATTGTTTATAACAGCAAAGAACTTGAAAGAATCTACACTTTCAACAAAAGGAAGAATTAAATAATTTATTGATTATACCACTCAATGCAATGTAATAAAGATGCCAAAAAATTCTTGATATAATGTTAAGTAAAATGCAAAATAAAACTGCTTTACTGTCCTGCACCTGTGTGATACATTTGTCTGGCAAAGACTCCTAACAACCTCTATATTTGTTCTCCCCCTTCCTTTCTCCTTTTAGTAATAAAACCCCACCTCCTGTTTCAGTGGATCACGGCAATGTGAGCTATGGACTACATTTCCCAGCCTCCCTTGTATCTGGGTGCTCCCATATTAATAACTTTCTTGGCAATAAAATATGAGTAGAAGGAATGTGGGTAACTTCTCAGTTGCCCAGAAAAATGATGAGGCACCTGTTCTATGCTTTATTTATGCCCCTCCTCTTGGAAAGGAAACAGCAAGAACTGAAGATGCCTTGTGTCCACGAGGATGAAAGCCACGAGTGAATGGAAATACTATTCTCTTCTTTTTTCTAAAACTTCCTTAATACAATTTTTATTATCTAAAAAGGCTGAGAAAGTACATTAGTTATAATTTGAATGCAATTAATCATCAAAATTTATCTTAAATATTGCTTTTCTAGGAGAAAAATAGATGCTATTTGTGGAGATGTTTGAAGAAAACTTGAAAAAACTAGATAATAGGGAAGCACATGGAAAGGGCATTTTTTCCCCAATTTGCACAATTTTATTATTTTGAACAGCCAGAAATGATGAGGAAGCACAACCGAGAAGGGCTATAGGCAAAGTATGCTACAGTGGGGGGTAGAGAGACCAAACCCCTGCAGCCTGGGGGACCAGCAGCTGAGAGTCTGGGGAGGAGGGCAGGGAGCTGATCTCATCAGTACAGTCTATAATAAAGGAAGAAATGGAAGAAAGGGAATGAAAAGAGATAAACCAATGATTGTTTGATTTTACCAATGCAGCCTCCTTTCCTTTTCATAATGCTACTATGAAACGTAACATTTGTTAGTGCAAGTAAAGGGATCAGCAATTTTAAGTAACTACAAATCCCAAACCAGGAAACACTGCAGAACTGGAAATTCTTAACGGAGAATCAGACTGTCGTGGCTACCTATGATTCTAATGAAAAAGGTTTTAATTCAAGAGAGATATAGTAACAGTGAACCCTGTTTTAAGTAGTTTACATGTATTGAATTAACTCATTTATTCCTCTTAAATCCTATTAATCCCCTGAGATGGGTACAGTTATTTTGTCTCCTTCTTACAAAAAAGAAAAGCAAGCCACAGAGCATTTAAGTTAACTTCCCCAAGGTCCCACAGCTATAAATGGAAGGCAGGCAGTTGGCTTCAGAATCTTCTGCCTTCACCTTTAAATTTATTTTTCTTTTTTGAGATAGTGTCTCACTCTGTTGCCCAGGCTAGAGTGCCCTGGCATCAGCCTAGCTCGCAGCAATCTCACCTCCTGGGTTCAGGTGATCTTCCTGCCTCAGCCATCTGGGTGCCCTCCATATGCCCAGCTAATTTTTCTTTTATTTTTAGTAGAGATGGGGGTCTCATTCTTCCTCAGGCTGCTCCCCAACTTGTGAGCTTCTATCTTGTGCCTCATGTGGAATTGTTCAAAGTGGTTGCTGGGCCTCACATCATAGCTTCCTTGCTCCTTTTATCCAGGGTACAGACCCTTCCACAAGGTTGATCCCAAAGACATACTCTAATAAACATTTTGAACTCTCAAACTCCATCTCAAAGTCTGCTTCTTAGGGAATTCAACCCAAGAAGATGTTGGTTATGACCCATTAAACTGATTTTCTAACCCACTAATCACAACTGAGGTCACAACCCACAGTTTAGAACACCCTGGCCTAGGGGACCAATGCCTGATTAACAACAGTATTTACAGACTGTCCAACTGTTCCTAGTGCAGACTTCTAATTCATTTCACTCTTTCTGTCCCCACATCTTCTTCTACCAGTCTCGGTTTCTCTGATGCCCAGGCCTTTCCTGCTGGGTGTCTCCTGAGAATCAGCCTCTCCTCTCCTCCTGGGGCTGAGGAGGGCAGCCTTACTGCTGCTTTTCTGTGCCTGAGGCACAAGAGTGGTTTATGATTCCAAATACAAGCTTTCAATTTATCTCAAACTTTGCACCCTGTCCCCCACTCTCGTTCTTTGCCAAAAGCAGTGACTCTAAGTCTTGAGCTTCCTTCAGGTTCCTCGAGGAGAAATAACTTATTTATCTTCTGTCCACCCACTGTACACTCTTTAGCCTGTGTCATCCTCTCCCCTTAGGGCATTAACCTTCTTCCATTCTCTCCCCAACAAATATTTATAAAATGTCTAATCTACTCATCACCCCTCTCCTGTTCTCGACTGAAAAGAAAGATACGCATGTGTTCATTCTGCCTCCTTTAGCGAGAAGCCAATAGAAACTTGGTGGCAGTCATAGCACCCCTGTGACTATGGGGTGGGCCAGGAGGTCCTGGTTTCTTGCTTTGGCACACAGTTTGCACTGTTTCATGAGATTTTATGTGAAGAGCTTTGTTTTACATGAAGATATTAAAATTATAGAGATCTATCCTAAAAGTCCTTATGATCCACTTAAGAGTGTTAAGAATGAATATGATACAAGAGAGAAAGTGATGAAACACCTAAGAGAGCAGGTGAAATTTTGTGGTAATTTAAAGAAAAGAGTACTTACATTCAAAATAAAGAGGACAGTGCCTGTTGCTCAGTGGGTAGGGCGCCAGCCCCATATACCAAGGGTGGTGGGTTCAAACCCGGCCCCAGTGAACTGCAACAAAAAAATAGCCAGCTGTTGTGGTGGTCACCTGTGGTCCCAGATACTCAGGAGGCTGAGGCAAGAGAATTTCCTAAGCCCAGGAGCTGGAGGTTGTTGTGAGCTGTGGGACACCACAGTACTCTACTGAGGGTGATAAAGTGAGACTCTGTCTCTACCAAAAAAAATTTTAAATAAAAAAAATAAAAGCAAAAGACTGGTACATATAAAATGAAATAAAATAGGCCCCAAAGATTAGTGCTGACCGGAAGCAATTTTCTAGTCCTAGTTGAGTGCTACTACCTGTCAGGCAAGGTGCTATACCTTGGAAAGACAAAAAAAGATGGAAAAGATGGTCCCTACCTTCCATCAAGGAGTTCACATCAATTATGATATTGAGAAAATGAAACAGTAAGGCCACGATACACATGAACACAAAATCATGTATATACTTCTTAAAATCCTCCATTATGGTCATATTTCCTCTTAGAGATTGATTTCTAATATTGCAGAATACGATCCTGTTCGCATCATGTGGCATAGGATCTGAGTTTCTTGAAAGGCTAAAACAGTTGCCGTGAATAGAAAGAAAATCCAGCAATATCTTTCTAATTTTCTATACTTCAAATACTGAAAGCGTTCAGGAACTACTTTAATTGTGGGATGTTAGGCATAGCAACATCAGGGTAATTTGGGGAAGCCTTTCTAAGAGGCCTTAAAAATAAACACAACATGGCCTCCTCCAGAGCGCCCCACAGAGTGGGCAGGTCTTGCCACACTGTGATGAGTGGGCTGGCCTGAGTTTCTGGCATTGGGTCTGGAATCGCTCCTGCATAATTCACAGCCAATTAATCTGCTCAGGCAGCCTGCTGACCCCAGCTACAGGACAGACCCCATCATTACAGATAACCCTCCCAGTGAGGCATTATCCCATTGGTGCACCCATCTGTTCAAAATGTGAGTAAAATATTGCAATTTGGACAAAAGATTGGGCATCTTTTTTCAATGAAAAAACTTCCAATGCTCAAAGTATATCTATATCTATATATGTATACACACACACACACACACACACATTTATCTTGGTTGAGTTTTCAAAAATAGAAAATCCAATTCTTGTATATGAGGAAGTTTTGAAAAAATAAACTAAGAATAAAACAACTACCTACTCATTTATCACCTACTCATTTGTGGATGAAGCTTGTTAATTAAGGGGAAAAAATGGTCATTAGAAAAAATTATTCTCCGCCCCCCCATTAGTTCTCATGCGTAGCCTGATGAGTAGTGGGAATGTGAACGTGTCTACCTGTGTGAAGTAGAAGAGATGAGTGGGTGGGTCTGTCCAAGGGAGAACAAAGGAGAGGGTGGCCGAGTGGGTGCTGGGTCACCCATCCTGTGCGGCTGGGGCCGGCCGCTGAGTCAGTGGGGAGCAGGAGGGCAGGTGTGTGGGGCTGAGTGGGTGGGACAAGAGAACAGGACAAAGCCACCCTGCATATGTGAATGTCTCAAGGAAATATCCCACAAGCTGCACAAAAGAGCATTAGAAAACAATTAGCAATTCTAGTCAAAAGAAAAAAACAAAGCTTTGCTGTGAATGTATCTTATAATCATTTTGAATTTGTAAAATTATGCTTTTCAGAATTATGTGTGTGTATTATACCCTGATTATTGGAGATGAACCTGACAATGTCATTGACAAAGGATGTTTCAACTGAACAGAGTTTTACGGCAATCTCAGAGTTACCTCTATAAATAAGAGTGGCCCAAGGCAGAGCTGGGGAAAAGACACAGGGTTGTGGCAAGCTAAAAATTTCCATCAAAAATAAACCCTAAGGGCGGCGCCTGTGGCTCAGTGAGTAGGGCGCCGGCCCCATATGCTGAGGGTGGCAGGTTCAAACCCAGCCCCGGCCAAACTGCAACAAAAAAATAGCCGGGCGTTGTGGCGGGTGCCTGTAGTCCCAGCTACTTGGGAGGCTGAGGCAAGAGGATCGCTTAAGCCCAGGAGCTGGAGGTTGCTGTGAGCTGTGTGTGATGTCACGGCACTCTACCAAAGGGCCATAAAGTGAGACTCTGTCTCTATAAAAAAAAAAAAAATAAACCTTAAAACCTTATGAAGAACTGGTGTATGCCTATAATTCCAGATATTCTGGAGGCTGAGGTGATAGAAGTTCAAGACCAGCCTGAGCAGCACAGTGAGAATCCATCTTTAAAAAAGACAAAAAAAAAAAAAAAAAAACAACAAAAAAAACAAAACTAGGGCGCGGCACCTGTGGCTCAGTGGGTAGGGGACTGGCCCCATATACCGAGGGTGGTGAATTTAAACCTAGCCCCAGCCAAACTGCAACAAAAAAATAGCCAGGCGTTGTGGCAGGCGCCTGTAGTCCCAGCTACTCAGGAGGCTGAGGCAAGAGAATCGCCTAAACCCAGGAGCTGGAGGTTGCTGTGAGCTGTGTGATGCCACAGCACTCTACTGGCGATAAAGTGAGATTCTGTCTAAAAAAAAAAAAACACTAGGAAGAAAGAGGTACTTATCTCTTTGCCAAAGGTATTTATAATGTTTTCCTGTAACTATAAATGGGATTTTTAAAAATCTGCATTAAAGTCCAAAATTGTAGCACAGACTCATACAACATTAGAGCAAAAAGGAATCAGAGAGCTCATCTTGACGAACTCCCTCACTCTGTGGGATGAATTCGCAGCTTAAAAGGACTTGGCCCAGGGGCACAAGGGGCGTCTAAAATCAATCAGTCAAGAAGTAAATGTGGCTGGGAGGCAAGAGCACTCACCCCAACCCATGGCAGCTTCCTGGGATGAACATGAGGTGGGAAACTTGAGGCAGAAGCTGGGTGTATTCATGACTCAATGGAGAGGGGAGGCACCCATGGGCTGGCACAGCTGTGTGCTGAAGAGAAAGAGCCCCGCTCAGCTGCCCCTGCAGGTCCCTGTGGACAGGTGCCAGTGGACAGGGGACACCTAGCCCACTGTGAGCTTCCTGTCGAGGAAGTGGCCTTATCAGACCACAGCTCAGCTAAGGAGTTCACATCCCATTCCCACTGATCTCAGTCTGCACTTTCCCTTCAAGCTAATTCAGATCTGCCAAGGACTTGCTTCTTGCCAAACTACTCAAAGAGAGAAAGGACTGTTTGGATTTTCTCTTTTCAGTCAGCCAAGTAATCCTAAATCAAAGATTTCTTGTCTTCCTTTATCGTACTAAGTACTTTAATTGCCCTTTGAAAAGTAGCGTTTGATGCAAATGTTTTCTATGTACTGAGAACATTTAGTCAAGGGCACGATGAAGGAAGTGGGCGACAGTAACTATGCAAAAAAATAAATAAAAACTAAGATCGTCTTAGGTAAAAGAAGAAAAAAATGTTGGTAGCCTCTGAGACTCTTCCAGGGGCCACTAAAATAGAAAAATCTATCTGCCTATGACGTTACCTCTGAAGGGGAATATATTTGGAGACAGGGCTTTTAGAGGTAATTAAGGCAAATGCGGTCATTAGGGTGGGCTCTAATCCAAACTGGTCTTATGAGAAGAAAAGTTTAGGACACCGACTCACATAGAAGACAGAGCAAAAAGACAAACCAAGAAGAGAGGTTTGAGAAGACAGCAAATCAGTTTACACCCTATCCTGGACATCTGTCCTCCAGAACTGTGAGGAAATTAACTTCTACTGTTAGAGCACCAGCCTGTGGTCCTGTTATGGCAGCCATAGCAAACTAATACACGTCATCTTCATTAATGACTCACTTTGCCCCCAGGTGTACTCTACCTGTGAGAGCAGTTAAGGTCCAAGATAGGTGTCTCTCTTCCATTTCAAGAATCTTCTCAAGTAGGATGATTGGAGAAGAAGGTCTTTGAAATAAATTTGTCCTAGGAGAGGAGGGGGCAGAGAATGAGTAGTCCTGAGGGGAGCAGAGAAAGGAGTGAGTAGGCTCTTGGGTGGAAAGGTGGTGATGGGGCTTGAGAACCTACTTCTTCCTTACTGCCCACTCTCTCACACCTCTGCTGTATTTGAAATATGAATGCAGTATATACATTACCTTGGTTCTTCTTAACATAAATAAATTTGATTGTTTAGAAATACTGAATTGATGATATTGTACCAACAAATACAGTATTTTCAGTACTTAAAATAGCCTGGGATATAAAAGCTGATACTTGTATTCCTAATTATACCCAGAACCCAACCCATTAAACTTATAGTTCACAGCTGAGCATGGTAGCTCACATCTGTAATCCAGAGATTTGGGAAGCTGAGGCAGGGGGGTCACTTGAGGCCTGGAGTTTGATATCAGCCTAGACAACATAGCAAGACTCCCATCTCTAAAACAAAATTAGTCTGGCATGGGGGCACATTCCTGCAGTTCCAACCACTTGAAGGCTGAGGTGGGGCAATTCTTCAAGCCCAGGAGTTTGATGTTATAGTGAGCTTCCAGGGAGACCCTGTCTCTTAAAAAAAAATTTTCTTTTTAACTTACAGTTTACAGGATTAAGTCAAAGTGGCCAAACTTCCTACATACCTTGGAGATAGGTTATGTGCATGAACCAAATGCACAATAAGTCTATGGTACTATTAAACAACAGATAATTTAATACTCTTTTTTGTTGGAAATTAATAGATACAAACTTCTTGCCCAGAGTAGGATCTCAATTAATATTTTATTGAAATAAAGAGAAGATTTCACCTAAAATCAAATGGCACATTTGTCCATTAGTTCAAAGATTCAATCCAGATGTTCAGCTTGTTTTGAAAAGAAGGCAATCCATAATGATAGGGCAAACATTATATTTTCTTTCATTTTGGATTATGTATACTGTCAGAGTATGATTTTCAAAAAGAGAAATGACTAATAGGCAAACAGAAATGAATATGTATAAAATTTTTTTCAACACATTGAAAATAAAAGAATAATAGATGTTACAACCAGTTCAATGAGCATTTGCAAAGCTAGTTATATAGACAATTTAATAAAGTGTGATCCCGTGGTGGCCACTAGCCCACAGACAGTGGCATTCACTATTTGCCTCTGCCTACTGCTTCCAACTTGAGGCATTTCTGTCCAGCAGCAGGAACTGCTTTGGCTCCCACCTGCAGGCTTATAGCTTAAATCAATACTCCTCTGCAGGCTGGGGAAATGGGAGCCACTTTTATTTGAAAACTCTAAGACTTGGCAATAAAGTCACTTGACTTCTCATTTTTCCCTGAACTTACTTATCAGTACTTACAAGTGGCCTTCTGCCTTATGTCCTGAGTCTGGGCTGTACAGTGTACACTAGAGCTGGAACCAGCCTTAATCCCTATACCTCAATCACAGGCATGGAGAGACTTCCCTCCAGCAGCTACCTCCTTAGGACTGAGCTCCTGCCTCACTCACACCATCCTCCTTTTCAGAAATTGCCAACTTCCCTTTGACTCCCAGAGCAAAGGCTGTAGTTCTTCAATGGCTGACAGATTTCCTGCCTGCCAGCTCCCTTCCCGGAGCAGCCACACCTCACCTACCTCTGATCACTCTGTCAGGGGTCAGGATATTTCCTCCCCACCCATGTCCCAGGACATAACTGTTATTTTTTTACAATCCTTCTTTCCACAGCTGCTTGCCTAAATGACCACCTCATTTTCTTGCAAACTCTCAGGATATAATATTGCTAAATCTCGTCTTTCTAGACTTTCCTCCTGCATGGGACACTACTGACTCTCTCCTTGAAAAGTCCTCTTCCTTTTGCTTAAATGACACTACTTTCCTGGTTTGCTTTTCAATTTCTGTTGTAGGTTTCTTTTTCTCTCTCCATTTAAATGAAGGTGTTCTTCAGTTCTCCCCTTGACCCTCTTGGTCCTTGAATCTACACCTACCCTGGCAATCTCACTCCATTCTCTTGCCTTTAATTTGGACTCATGTGTTCAAGCATCCCAGATCTTTCTCTCCTGCTCACATCTTCTTTGTGGACTCCAACTCTCCTATTCAGATGTCTATTAGGTGTCTTGTAGACACAAGTGCAAAATCACTTCCAAATGGAATTCAATTGTCTTTCTTTCTAAACTTGTATTCTCTACTTCCCTAGCCTCAGTGAATAGAATGGCCATCCACTCACTCCAGAAACCCAAAATGCTCTTCCTGGGCAATTGGTAACCAGTTTCTGTGGTTTTAGCTCCACTCTACTGCCACTGCCTTGCTTTATATTGTCATTATTCTGGCCCATGTGCCCTTTGAATTATCTTGCAGTCTCCCTTCAACCATTCTTCATCCATACTGCCACCAAAGTCATAAAAAAATTGGGAGGTGTATTAGATTGTTCTTTTTCCAATTCCATCAGATGGCTTGTGAGTTGTCAATGTGCTCTCTTTCTGGTTTTTGAATGTAGGCTTCTAAAGAGATGAATTTTTCTATCAGGACTGCTTTGGAGGAAAGCTTGGAAAAAGAAGAACAATCTAAGCCTAAACCCAGCAGAAGAAAAGAAATATCCAAAATTAAATCAGAGATTAATGAAATTGAAAACAAAAGAATCATTCAGAAAATTAATGAAACAAGTTTCTTTTTTTTGAAAAAAGAAATAAAATAGATAAACCTTTGGTTAGACTAACTAGAAATAAAAAAGTAAAGTCTCTAGTAATCTCAACCAGAAATGACTGAGGGATTGATCCCTGTGAATAGAATAGTGACTAATTCTCACAAAAATTTGATTTAATTTTGACCAAAGTACATTATTTAAACATTAATTTTTAATTCAACTTGTTAAGATGTTGTTCAGGATATTGCATCCTCATTTTTAAGTGACATTTGTTTGTAATTTCCCCTTTATAATAATATATTTTCTCCAATTTTAATATCAGGTATACCCAGATCAAGTAGAATAATTTTGAAGCATTTCTTCTTTTTCTATTGTCTATAAGATTTGGCATGATCTGTTTTTTGAAGTTATCTGTACTTTTATTTATAAATATTAGTTGTCTATTTTTTGAGACCTAAAAAAAAAAAAAGAAGTTAACTCATGACTCCATACTGAACCTCAGAGTCAAAGCATTCTATAATAGACATATTCTTATTTGACAATGTGAAGGTTACTTTCTTTGCATTATTATTATTATTATTATTATTGCTTAATATTTTGATGTAGCAATTGTCTGTTTCCCTTTCTGAGTGTATTTATGTTCGTTCGTTCTTTACGAGGTTTTTGTTTCTAGTCCTTATTTTAAACATTGTTATTATTATTAAAATTTAAGCCTTTTTAATTTTGTGAAGGCCAAAAAATGGAAACCTAATAAACACATGTATATGTAAAAATAAAAAAATAGAAAAAAATAAAAAATAATGCAAATTAAAAAAAAAATTGGGAGGTGCAACCTATTAGGTGTGGTGTGAACAATTTAGTGAATTCCATTAACTTTTCTAGATAAAATAGATTAGAGTGGAAAATATAAAGGTAAATAAAGTTTCATTATATTTTCACTTTATATACATGTATACATTCATATATATGCACATATAATGTGTTGCCTTTTATAATGTATCTCTTAATAATAGATGATGTTCAAAGAAGTTCAAAAGTCCTTCATCTAAAACACACAACTGATCAGTTTACTTTCTTTTCTATTGACTCCTTAGTTTCTACAGAATAAAGAGACCCGTGATGGGGCTGCCGCCTGCTTCTCTCCACTTCCTGTCATGCTGGGTCACTTAGGGCAGAAAATACAAAAAGTCCCTAAATAAACATCCTTTGTGAGAACAGTTTTACCTGCTGGCAAGTAGTGTAAAATATTCCATTTGTATTCAAATAGCACAGATATGTTACAAAATAGATTTTAAAATTTGCATAAATTTTAAGATGAAATACTACAATATATAGTAAGAGGGTCCCTGGAGATAATAGTGCTACCCAGAGCACTCAGCAACAAGCATTTGAGAAACACTTCTACCATCACCAGAAATGCTCTGACATCATCCTCTGCCACCTACCACGAAAAGAAGCTACTCGTGCCCAGTAATACACTGGCATAGTGATGCCAGCTGGAGCTTCTCAGGCCCATAGGTCACACAAACTCACTGCTGAAGTGACCCTCACCTAGCAAGAAAAAACAAACCACGAGATCTAGAGTCAGAAAACCCAAGTTCAAATGCCACTTCTGTCTCAGGCGTTCAGGTGCTAGAGAAGGCTGAGAGTGATCCACCTGCACCACCCATCACCCTACAGACCCTGAGGGAATTTGTGACTGATGGAGCTGGCTGGGCGGGTTTCCACATCCTCCCTCATG
>CAUYPK010004421.1:0-17237 GCA_963574355.1 Loris lydekkerianus
AAATAGATTGCCCAGCCTTTGTGTTTATGATCTCCAGAATGCATGATAGTTTATTCATGGAACCCTACATTAGTGACAAAACAGAGCTGGGTCTAAAATTTGCCCTTGCTACACTTGAAGAGAAACTTCTCTGAAGAAGACAGGCGCATGGCCTGCAGACATATGAAAAAATGCTCATCATCCTTAATCATCAGAGAAATGCAAATCAAAACTACTTTGAGATATCATCTAACTCCAGTAAGATTAGCCCAGATCACAAAATCCCAAGAACAGAGATATTGGCGTGGATGTGGAGAAAAGGGAATACTTCTATACTGCTGGTGGGAATGCAAATTAATACATTCCTTTTGGAAACATGTTTGGAGAACACTTAGAGATCTAAAAATAGATCTGCCATTCAATCTTATAATTCCTCTACTAGGTATATACCCAGAAGACCAAAAATCACATTATAATAAAGATATTTGTACCAGAACGTTTATTGCAGCCCAAATCTTAATTGCTAAGTCATGGAAAAAGCCCAAGTGTCCAACAATCCATTAATGGATTAATAAATTGTGGTATATGTACACCATGGGATATTATGCAGCCTTGAAGAAAGATGGAGACTTTACCTCTTTCATGTTTACATGGATGGAGCTGGAGCATATTCTTCTTAGTAGAATATCTCAAGAATGGAAGAAAAAGTATCCAATGTACTCAGCCCTACTATGAAACTAATTTATGGCTTTCACATGAAAGCTATAACCCAGTTATAACCTAAGAATATGGGGAAGGGAGATAGGGAGGGGAGGGAGGGGGGAAGATGGGCAGAAGGAGGGTGATTGGTGGGATTACACCTGCAGTGCATCTTACAAGGGTACATGTGAAACTTAGTAAATGTAGAATATAAATGTCTTAACACAATAACTAAGAAAATGCCAGGAAGGTTATGTTAATCAGTGTGATGAAAATGTGTCAAACGGTCTATAAAACCAGTGTATGGTGCCCATGATTGCATTAATGTACACAGCTATGATTTAGTTTAAAAAAAAGAGCCATAACAAAAAAAATAAAATAAAATAAAATTTGCCCTTGCTAGAGAAAGAATTTGAGGGAAAGGAAGGAGGTTTTTCTGAAAAAGGACCAAAATCATTTGTCTTTTACTTAATATGAATATTTTCATATTCTTTTTATATTTTCATACTTCTTTTCCTGTTTGAAATTCTCTGCCTGGAGTAGCTCTTTCAAAGAGGAATTGAATAATAGAAAGTATGTATATGTAGAGAACTGCGAAGGAAAAGACTAAAACTGTCTTGTTCTCTTACATTTTGATATCCCAGTTTCTTTGTGTTCTCAAGGATATTTTGTTACCATATCATAATAGCAGTATGGCCAGCAGAATAGTTCAGGTCAGTATTTAGATGTGTGTGTATGTGTGTGTGTGTGTGTGTGTGTGTGTGTGTGTGTGTGAGAGAGAGAGAGAGAGAATGAACATGTTTTTTTAGGTGAGAGAGAATGTCCTAGAGTATACTTACTGTTAGACAGTGAATGGTCAGAGAGGAAAATTAATTTTGCAACTATTTTTTGCCCTTGAAGTTTGGTATCTAAGGTGGCCTTCCTATCTTCAGGAGGTACCCAGAAATGACTGTAATAAAAATATTTTTCACAGTTAGAGTTTTAAAATGTTACTGTGTCTCTTGAGTTAGTAGATGAGGTAAATGCACAAGCATTTTTTTTCTGGCTTCAGTTGTTTAATTTATGATGGCTTGCATGGTAACCCATTTTACATGCTCAGCATATGATCATATTTTTGAGAGTTTATTCTTTTTATCCTGATAATTATCTTTCAGAAAATTTTAAAAGAGAAGAAATAACATCTCAAGTAACATACCCGGAGGGAAGGAATCCTGAATTTGTTTTCTCCATCTGCTGTTAACATTAATTTGTATGACCTGGGGCGTGATTTCTCATAACTCACTTTGGCCTGTGAGTTAAGTGTGAAATTCTCTTAGTTTCTAACAATACCTGCCCTGGTCTTATTTCCTGGGAATCTGATGGCCATCTTTAAGGAAATGTTATTCTCTACATGTAAGTTCCTGAAATTCTTCCCATCTGAAACACTTTCAAAACTCATGTTCCTCTTAACACTCCGTTTAATTCTATGAACTGCTATCATCTCAGAACTAACCCAATGATTTTGCTACTAAGAAACTGTCAGTACAAACTGTCAGTACTCCCTTTAAGTACAAAATCTCTGTGACCATAAAGACTGTTCATAATAGGACCTTATACTACCTGTTTGTCTTTGTCTCTGTCTCTCTTTCCTACTTGAAGTCATGCTCTTTGTTAAGCACATCTACCCGTTTTCTACCCTAAGTCTTTTTTTAATCCCTTTTGGTCTACCTTTATTGCTTCTGCCTTTTACTTGTCTGCATTGAAATCTTACATCCTTCAAATACCATACCTTCTATGAAACTTTGTACCTTCAGTGCAAATTTCAACAAAGTGAAAAGCAAATAACACATTAGTGTTATTACAAAAATCGTCTTGACCTGGCGGACCTCTTGAAGAGATCAAAGGAACCCCAGGCATCTATAGACTGTACTTTGAGAACTATTTTAGTTATAGGATATACATACAAATATTTTTTCTAGTTTGCCCTTTCACTCTTATAATGGTGTCATTTGATGATAGTTTTACCCTTTAAGAAGCTTAAATTTATTTTCTAATACAATTTTCAAAATTAAACCTGTTTTCCTTCTTAAGGAATTATATATAGTATCAGTCACAGCAAGTTGGCCATGCTGTCTTTCCCTATGCTTCTTCTCTGTGCCACAGCTGTTTCCTACTCCGTTTTCTTCCTTAGCATGATGGAGATGTTTATTCTACAGTGTTGGTGCTCATGGTTGCTGCTTTTTACAGCTCTGCATTCTTTAATTGTATGTATTCAGTGTTCTTTGCTTTATGTTTCAAACATGACAGTTAACTTGAAACATTCAGTATTAACTGGCAGGTTAGAGAGGAAAAGGAAAAAATTATAAAAGTAAATCTCAAATATTTATATGAAATTAGATTTCTCTGGATCACTGATGTGTTCTTATTAATAGTTATAGACCCATAAGAATTTTTATTTCAAGAAATGGGTATTCATCTAAAATCAACTAAATGATAACACTGCCTAATATGTAGTACCATTCAATATTATCTATAATATTTATAATAAATGTTATTAAAACTTACATAATAGATGTTATCATTAAAACTTAAAAATCTTTCTGTAATATGTGTGAGACATCAATTGTTTTGAGATTATTAATGAAATAGTGTTGACATGCTACAGCAGGTGGTAAAGGAAGTAAGAGGTATCAGTTCCTGATGGGACATTTACTTGTGATCTTTCTTTAGGGTTTCCCTTTCCTTTAGCAGTTGTCCATAGGGATCCTTCCAGTGTTTTTTGTTTACCTTCCTGGCAGAACTTGTTTCCCAAGTGTAGGGTAGGGAGTGAGCCTAATGAGAATAAGCTTTATAGCTTAAATAATAATGCTTAAAGGCGGGGCGTGGTGGCTCACCCCTGTAGTCCCAGCGCTGTGGGAGGCTGAGGCAGGTAGATTGCCTGAGCTCAGTGGTTCAAGACCAGTATGAGCAGCAGTGAGCCAGAGTAAGACCCCGTCTCTACTAACATCAAAAAACCCAGCCAGACATTATGGTGGGCATCTGTAATCCCAGCTACTGGGGAGGCAATGGGACAGAGCATCGCCAGAGGAAGCACTGAAAAAAAGAAGAAAGAAAATGAACAACAACAACAAAAAAGAGTACTTCAAACGAAGAAGAATGATGAACAAGCAAGCTGAAATTAAAAATTAAAAAAAAATAGTAATAATGCTTAAAACTTCAGTCCTCGTCCAGCTCTTCAGCCATGTTAGTTACTGCTAATGATATGACTATGCCTAGCCCTAATCTGCCTATTCTATGCTATTGAGGGAATTTTGTTGGACCTAGAACAATTGTTTTACTGATGCTAACTGCAGAAATTCAAGAAACACTTCCAGTGACCTTTTGTCTATTTTTTGAATTTAATAATGTAATTCTGGTAATAGCACTTGATCTGCTATTTAAAGACACTGCTACCCCAAACTACTAAACTACAATATCTTTTTGAGTATAACTTTGGCTCTATTTTGCCTTAACAGCCCCTCTTGCTGTTTTTTCTTTTTACTTTTTTTTTGAAATGTAAAAGTCATGTTGATTATCTTTTAGTGTATCTAGATCTTCTATAGTATATGACTTTTATCTTTTAGATCCTTGTGATAAACTTGCTATGTTGCCCCTGCTTTCATGAAATCTGAGCAGGTATTTGACTTAAATGATTTCAGAAAGCCTGGGAGGCACTCTGAGAAAGTGATCTTGGTCAAATGCCAGAATTTAGCTTTGTTTCTTGTTTTTTCCAGATCTCTTTGCAAGTCATTTTACCCTCTCTACATTAATAATGTATTGGAATTCTTGGGAGCCTGTCACAGTTTTCTGGAACCCTGATTTTGTCTGTTATTTTCTCCAAAGGATAGACTGTCAAATTATTATAGCAAGAAAATAACTTATAATTGGCTTCTAGGAATGTTGTTCTTGACTGTTACCACTAATTTGCTGTCTTTTATTTAAAGAAAGATTTAAATACTCAATGGCCCTTTGCTTTCCCTTTTGAAACGGGAAAGCTAAATGCTTAGAAAGGTGTTTACAGAAGATGGATTAGACTTGTACATGGATCTAACAAGTAGAAGTTAGAGAGAGGTAAATTAAATAGAGCATGAGATTTTTAACTTATGGACAGCACTGTAATAGAGGATAGGTGATTTTTCTATAGACGGCCACAAGAGCAATTCACACATAGGACAGAGTATTAGACTAGGAATCTGAGTCTTCCATTGCTGAGATTCCTTTGCTTCTACCCCTGTGTGCTGGAACCACCTCTTAGGAATTTCTTGGTACAGAGTATGATACAGTATCTTTTTAATGTTTAGAGGTCTACAACTAATTCAATAACTGTAAAAGTGTATTAGAAATTAAGCTTTTAGGGAAAACAATTTTAGATTAAGGACTGAATTTCGAAGAATTTTCACCTTATATTTCTTGTATTTCTCTTATGTATTTAAATACTTATGTTGGTCCAGTATGGTTATATACCTTCATTAAGGGGAGTACTTCTAAAACTTCATTAGGATTTTCTCCTTCAATAATTGCAATGGAACAAAGAAAAACAAAAGCAATGCTGTCAGACAAATGGAAAAGTAAAATGAGGGAAATAACCTCCAAATGTAAAAGATTGAAAACAAATCTATAGTTTACTGCTCTGGTTAAGACTTCCAAAAGCCTTATATAGTATGAGCTGTGGTATATTTTTCTTTTAGACTTAAGTATAAGTGAAATAATAGCTTTGCAATTAATGTACTATTTTTTTATTTTAGTCTGGAACTTTAAAATCTCTTATGACTCTTTCTAACTTGAGAATATATAAAAGAATGCTGATGACACTCTGTATCTCTTCAAAGGCCTTATCCATCTTCCTAGAGGCATCCCTTAACACAATAATGTTAAGTATCTCATCCAACAGTATCTCATCCAAAACTGGGCAGATGCTTGAGAGTACATTAGTCCATGGTTAGTCTTCTTACCAGCTGATCTAACACAGCACTGCACTAAGTATTTATGGAGAACTTAGATTTGGGCCATTTAGGTTTGGAGATATTATTGATTTAATCAGATGCTCCAAACCAAGAGAATTTTTTTGTAGTATAACATATAATCATTTTTGCTAATTATTATATTCTACTTCCATATTACATATAACCTCTTATTTTTAGTTGTCTAAGTAGTGTGTTTGGTTTAACATTTGCTGCACTTATTCCATGTTCCCACAATAAAATATTTTTGTTAATTGGGAGACAATTAATAGATAAGTAAAATTTTCTCACAGAGGTTGAGAGGTACGCCTCAAATAAAAATGAACCAGACAAATATTGAAAATATGTTGTTTGTCATTTATATAAGCTATTGCTTAGATTATTATAAGGCGATTTCACAAATAATTGCCTAATTTGAATAGATTTTATTTAAATGAATAGAGAGTGAGGTGTGTTTTTCTCTAGCTAGAGATAGACAAACAATTATGTTTTTCAAAAAGTTGAGGAGGGGATAGAGTTGGAAAAAAATTCTCTTTAGTAGATTATAATAAGAATGGAAAAACAGGTATCCAGTGTACTCAATACTAATATGAAGACAGTAGACAAACTAATACACACCCACACAAGAGTAAAACTCAATTTAATTCAAGTTGTGGGGAAAGGAGAGGGAAGAGGGGAAGAAGGGAGAAGGGAGGAGGCTTGATGTGCTCCCACCTAATGGGCACAATGTAAGGGTATATGGCATACCTCTTGGGTGGAGGACACAACTACAGTAGGCATCTTACCTAACAAACCCAAACGTTGTCACTTAATTGTTGATACCCTCACATTCATCTGAATAAAAAAAAGTTAAAGAGTATACAAAAAATTATGTAACAGTTTGATAGACTAGTAGACATCTGGCAGAAAAGAAAGGAAGAGATGCTAGGCTGATTGTATATATAGTGTATGTAAAGACATAAGAATGAAATTAATCATGGAGCTTTTAGAAACTATAAGGGAGTATATGCTGGGATATTGTAGAATATGAAGATAGCAACATGATGGAGAACATGAAGGACCTTGAATACCATATTAGGATATTGTGCTGTGTCCTGAAAATGATGGCAAAGAAATCATTTGGAAAATATTTTAGTATTTCTGGTGAGAGATAATGAGTGGTTCATACTAACTCACTATCAGTGGGATTTTAGAGGAGAGTGCTACTCTGAGGAAGACTGAATGTAACAAAGATAGCTGTAGTTGGATTCAGAAATGTAACTCTGCACATATAAATAAGGAAAGACACAGATTGGGATCAAATCCTGTGACTAAAGATTAGGTAATGCTAGAAACTCAGTAGTTATCCCTGGTGAAATATAGCTTCCAAAAGAGGTGATATTGACTTACGTTGCCAAGTAGCAATGTAATTTCTGAAATTAGGGCCACATGGTAGTTCAGACTGTCTTGTATTTTAGTCTAGGTAATGTCTTGAGTTGAAAGGATATTTGTCTAGTGGAGCTCATAAAGAAGAGAGTGATTGGAATAATTGGAGTTTCTTGGTATAGAGCTGTAAAGGCTCTAGGAAATATACTATTTTCACATATTTTAAGGTATATCAAATAGAAGAGATATAGATTTATTATACTTTATTGCAAGCTATTTGTTAGAAAGTTCTAGAGAAATAGATGGCAGTTTAATAGACATTTCTTAAGTGGCTAACATATGCAAGGAACTGTTAAGTTTTAGAGATACAAAAATGAAATAAATATGGTATTTCCTTTGAGTAACTAATTCAAAGTTTAATGGGTTAAAAATGATGAACTTCATAAGAACATTTTACGAAATAGGTTTGTTTATGTAGAAGTTGTAAAGGGATTTAATGTAAGATAAATGGATGTTTGAACAATCTCTTAGAATGTTAAATTCTGTGATTTTTTTTGGAGGGGGAAAGCTTCTTAGTAGTAGTCTTTTCCCTCTTGGGAAACTTCTAAGGAGAATTCTTGGGAAATGACATTTTTTTCAGAGATCGTTTTATCTTTCTAGTTGAGGTCGAATAAATGATTATAGAATACTCTGCAAAATACATGACATAAAGAAGTGTGTCAAACTTTTCTAGGACTCCAGGCTATGTCAAAAGTTAAGGAATCAAAAACAGAAAGAGAGGGAAGTCCCCTAGAGAGGAGAATTACCCTCAAGTTCTGTCCAGCAAGTGACGTTTTAAAGTATTAGCTTTTGTGTCAAGAACTTTTAGATCCCTTGTACCTTAAGAGCAGATTACCAAAAGCAGTGGTGTGCTTAAGCCAATCTTTCCTTTCTCATGGAACATTTTTTTGGTTATTCTTATCTTTTTTTTTTGGAAGCCATCAATTCATTGGCTAGAGAGAAATCATTAGGTTTCCCAATCCCAATGATTTGAGAAGTAACAGAAAGTTGGCAGTGACAGAAAGTTGCTTCATTTTTAGAAGGTATTCAATTCATACAAAAATAGAGTTTTTTGGAGAAAATATTATCAAATTATAGATCTGATAAGGATGTAGTGTCCAGAATATATAAAGAACAATTACAAATTAATAATAAAAAGACAACCCAATTAAAGAATGGACAAATCTGAATACACATTTTCCCAAGTAGAGGTACATATGGCCAATAAGCACATAAAAACTTGCTCAAAAATGTGTCAAACGGTCTATAAAACCAGTGCATGGTGCCCCATGATTGCATTAATGTGCACAGCTATAATTTAATTAAAAAAAAAAAAAAAGCTTGCTCAATGTTATTAGCCATCAGGGAAGTTCCAATCAAAACCACAGTGAGATATAATTTTATACTGACCACGCTGACTGCTTCTTCCAAGAAAGAACAGCAGTTTTTAAGAAGAGATATCAGATTTGGATATGAGCATGAGGTCCTTTTAATATGGACAATCCCATCTATCACTGGGCCAGAGACATGAACAGAACCTTTTCTGAGGAAAACAGACGAATGGCTAACAAATGTATGAAAAAATGATTATCATCCCTAATCATCAGAGAAATGCAAATCAAAACCATCTTAAGATATCACCTAACCCCAGTAAGATTAGCCCACATCACAAAGTCCCAAAGTTGGAAATGCTAGTGTGGATGTGGACAGAAGGAAACACTTTTGCACTGTTGTTGGGACTGAAAACTAATACATTCTTTGGAAAGAAGTATGGAGAATCTTCAAAGAACTTAAATCTCTCATTTGAAGCCATAATCCCACTACTAGGCATTTACCCAAAAGAAAGGAAATCATTTTGTCATAAAGACATTTGCACTAGAATGTTTATCACAGATCAATTTACAATTGCCAAGATGTGGAAACAACCTAAATGTCCATCAACTCAGGAATGGATTAACAAACTATGGTATATGTATACCATAGAATACTATTCAGCCATAAAAGAGATGGGGACTTTACATGTTTTGTATTAACCTGGATGAACACATTCTTCTCAGTAAAGTATAACAAGAATGGTAAAACAAATATCCAGTGTACTCAATACTAATATGAAGATAGTAGACAATCTAATTCATGCGCACATAGGAGAAAAACTCATTTCAATTCAAATTGGGGAGAGGGGGAACATGGGGGGATGACAGGGGCAGATTGGATGTGTTCCCACTTGAAGGGTGCAAGGTAGGGGTATATGGCAAACCTTTTGGGTGCAGGATACAACTACAAGGAAGACTCTAACAAATACAAAAATTGTGACCTGGTTGTTTGTACCTTAACGTTAACTTGAAATTTAAAAGAAAAAAATGCCCTTTGGGAATAATTTGTCATTGAAATAAATTGATGATATTTATATGTAAATAAATAAATTTACTCCAGGTTTAATTCTTTGGGCTCTTTTTTGGGTTTCAAATGAAGTGTGGGATTATTTTCTCTAGATCTGTGAAATATGACATTGATATTTTGATGGCCTAGGCAAAGAATTTGTGACTATGATCCCAAATATAGTAACAACAAGAATAAATAAATGGGACTTGATCAAATTAAAAGCTACAGACTGGGAGAAAATATTCACAAACTATATATGTATGATAAAGGGCTAATATACAGAATCTACAAACAGCTCAAACAAATCAGCAAGAAAGAAAAAAAAGAACTCATCAAAAAGTGTATGAAGAAATGTTCAACATCACTAATTGTCAGAGAGATGCAAATTAGAACCACAATGAGATGGCATTATTCCTGTCAGAATGGCCATTGTTAAAAGGTTACAAAACAATAGATACTGGTATGGATTCAGAGGAATGTTTATACACTGTTGATGGGACTGCAAGTTAGTATAACCTCTGTGGAAAACAGTATGGAAATTTCTCAAAGAAATAAATGTAGATTTACCATTCAACCCAGCAATCCCACTACTGGGTATCTACTGGAAAAGGAAAAGAAGTTATTTTGTCAAAAAGACACCTGCACTTTAATGTTTATTGCAGCACAATTCACATTTGCAAAGATGTGGAATCAACCTAAGTGCCCATCAATTCATAAGTGGATTAAGAAAATGTGGTATATGAGTATATATACCATGGAGTACTTATCCAGCCATAAAGAGGAATGAAATAATGTCTTTTGCAGCAGCTTGGATGGAACTGGAGACCATTATCCTAAATGAGGTTTCTCAAGAATGGAAATACAAATGCCACATGTACTGTGTAATAACTGAAAACTAATTGATGAACACACATGGGCACAGAGAGAAGTAAAGGTCATTGGAAATTAAGAAGGGGGAGAGGGGAGGTGGAGAAATGTAAAAAATTACCTGTCAGGTACAATGAACATTATTTGAGCAGTGGCCACACTAAAAGCCTTGACTTAAGCATTATATACCAGGTATCCACATAACAAAAACATTTGTACTCCCTTACTATTTTGAAATTTTACAGTTTTTCAGCTTGGTTCAATAAATGAGATTTTTTTATTCTGAAACAAAATCGTTAAACCTCATTTTTATCTCAGACTCCAAAGACACTGTAACATCTATAGAATATTGAAGAAAAAAGGTGAAAATTTAAAATTTAAGAAATTAGAGGGCCAGGTGTGGTGGCTCATGCCTGTAATCCCAGAATTCCAGTAAATTGCTTGAGCTCATGAGTTTAAGACCAGCCTGAGCAAAAGCAAGACCCCCATCTCTTAAAAACAAACAAACAAAAAAAAACAGCCAGGCGTTGTGTCACGTACCTGTGGTTCCAGCTACTTGGGAGGCTGAGGCAAGAGGATCACTTGAACCCAAGAGTTTGAGGTTGCTGTGAGCTAAGATGCCATGGCCCTCTAGTGGGGGCAAGAAAGTTGAGACTCTGTCTCAAAAAAAAAAAAAAAAAGAAAAGAAAAGAAAAAAAAAGAAATTAGTCTAGGAGTGGTAGTCCACACCTGTATTCCTAGCACTTTGGGAGGCCTAGGTAAGAGCATCACTTGAGGCCAGGCGTTTAAGAGCAGCCTGGGCAACATTGGGAGACCTCCCCTCTAGGGGGAAAAATATCTGGGTGTGGTGTTGGGTGCTTGTAGTTCTAACTACTCAGGGAGCTGAGCCAGGAGAGTCACTTGGGCCCAGGCATTAAAGGTTGAAGTGAACTACGATTGCTTTTTGATTCCACAGTACTCTCTTCTAAATGATAGAGTGATAATTTGTTTTAAAAACAAAATAGAAAGGAAAGAAAAAAAAGTCTTTTGAACTTTTCCTAAAAACTTACTTGGAAGATAAATCCAAGAAAGCAAATCATAGATGGTAAAATTACTGTCTAGAACAGAGGTTCTCAACCTGGGGGTCAAATGACCCTTTTACAGGGGTCACCTGAGACCATCCTGCATATCAGATATTTACATTACTATTCATAAAAGTAGCAAAATTACAGTTATGAAGTAGCAACGAAAATAATTTTATGGTCGGGCGTCACCACAACATGAGGAACTATATTAAAGGGTTGCGGCATTAGGAAGGTTGAGAACCACTGGTCTAGAAAGATCAATGATGAACATCTTAAACACAAAATCAAACATATTAGGGAAAAAGAATGTAATGTTTGAATTCTTAAATATATATATATTTATATATATTTATGTATAATTCATGTATATACAATGTAAAAATACATATGTGTATATATATAATTTAGAAATAATAAATTTAATGATAGTTAACTAGAACAAAAAATTCAGAAATAACCAGCAAAATCAAACTTAGGGTGGGAGTGGAGGATATATTAATATTATGATTGCTTCATCTTTCTTAGAAGAGTTTATTTTTGAAGTATACAAATGGAAAAATTTAGCATAAACATACTAGTCTATTCATCAATTCTAAGAAACATCTCCGAAACTGGGATATGTTTTTCAATCAATAATAACATATAGTTGTGATTGACAGCCTTTTTTCTTTCAGGATCTTTTAAAAATGATGTATCCTATAGATTATGACATGTTAGAAGCCATTATATATAAACGTTAAACATGTAAAATCATCACTAATAGATATAACACCTGATAATTTATGTATTTTATAAATCGAGAGAAAGAAGAGGAAATTAAAAATTAATACAGGTCATAAAATGAAGATTAAAAACAAAATAAACAGCAAAAAATGGAGGTAATAGAAAATAATAAGAGCTCAGATAATGGAATCAGTCTAATTTGGGTTCAAAGTGTAACTCTAGCAAATACGGAGGTACACTCAGTCAAATTATCTGTGTAACAGTAATCCTGACAGATTATTTTCTATGAAATAATGCTTTGATCATGGCATTAGTCAAATTGACATAAAGAAGTTAAATTGAGCTACAATGAAAATCACATTTCAAGGGAAATTCGTAGCTTTAGTATTTTAAGTTTTAATCTAGTAAGAATGAAAAACAAGTAGGATTTTTAAAAATCAGTAAAAAAGGAAAGCAATAGGAATTTATAATGAATTTCTTAAAGGAATAAAAAATTAGCTGAATAATCTGATATTCAGCGAAAAGGGAAATAATCTGATAAATCAGTGAAAAAGGAAAGTAATAGGAATTTATAATGGAATTATCAGGAATAATCTTATAAATCAGTGAAAAAGGAAAGCGACAGGAGTTTATAGTGAATTTCTTAAAGGAATTAAATACCAGCTAAATAATCTGGATTGATAGGTTTTTGAAATTTTTCTTTGATAATATATATTATTAGTCTAAACTAGGGGATAAGAAGAAAGCCAAAATTAATAAAAATTGTGAGATGATTTGAAATATAAAGAAAATTAAAAGAATGCTACACCAACAATGGATGCAACCCAAAAGGGAGGAGAAGAAGTGATGTTTCTTAGTCCTGAGATCCTGTCTGTAACTATACAATAAGCATTTACTGAAACAAAGCTGTTTTGCAGGGAGAAGAGTGATCTGAGAGATGACAGAGAACTGTCTTCACATTTCATACAGACTGTCATATGGGATAGCCTCTTGACTGACAAATGGGATGTGGAAAGGAGGATTATGACCAGAAGCTTAGGGGATTCAGGAATTTGGATATTCAAAATAAGAAAGAACTTCTTAAAGTTATAAATGTTCAGTAATAGAATGGGTTGCTTCTTGAAATAGTGAGCCCACCATACTAAATATCTTGATGTGTTCAAGAAGGGACTAAAGTACATACTGTGAAAGGGATTGCTATATTATAACATTTGATGAAATGATAGATAGGATCTTTTTTTCTTTTGCAGTTTTTAGCCAGGGCTGGGTTTGAACCTGCCACCTCTGGCATATGGGGCTGGTGCCCTACTCTTTTGAGCCACAGGCACCACCCTGATTGATAGATTCTTTTAAGGCCAGTGACCTTATAAGTCTTCAAATAATTTTTACTTATAATCAGATCATTTAATCCATTTTTCTTTAGAACGAGACCCCCTCAAAATCTCTTTAACTTTTCCAAGGTTTAATTTCCTCATCTACAAATTGGAGACAGAGTGATACCACTTCTGCTTATTTCATAAGGATCTTGTGTGGACTCAAATATGTGCTTTATTAAATACAAAACATTAAGAAAAAGAATGCCGTAACTTTGCATCATTTTTGAAAATTTAGATAAAATGGATGATTTTCTAGGAAATTTAACACAGGCTTGAAAGAAGGTAGAAAATCTAAATAGGGGAAAAACATAATGGATGAACAAGTCTGTCAAAGACCTTATATCCACCACTAGCTCTTATTTAACATATCTTCTAGGTGGCTTCACAAGTGAATTCCATTTAAGTTATCAAAAAATCAAGTAATATTAATTTATTACATATTAAAATGCTATTTAAAATGTTCCTGATATTAGAGGTAGAAGACATGATAACAACTATTTTTATCAGAGAACATACTTTAGATACAATAACTGGACATTGAAAATACAAAAGCAGTGTTCAAGCCAGTCTTACACAAATGAAAATTATCTTTAAAATTTTAGTAAATGTGATTCATCAGTGTATTAAAAGAATATATGCTTTGGCCAAAAGAAGTTCTTTCTAGGAGTGCAGTGTTAGTTTAATAAATTTCTCAAAATTACCATGTGAGAAATAAAAAGAGTGAATTATTGAAAACTTAAAAGTTGTTTGGTATTACTGATTATTCATAATCAGGAAAAGAGAAACAGTTCCCTAAGGCAAGTATGTGCTTGTATGAGTGTGTAGAATAAAACAAGAGTAATAATACTCACTATAAAATTATACAAATTGGTGGCCAATATGTAGAGAATATACTGTAAATATTTTATAAAATTTTATAATGAATATTTTGTAAATAAAGGTACATTTAGCTACATTTTCCCATTTCCTTTATGTATGGATACTTTACCATTACACTTGGGAAATACTATATGAGCATATTAATAAAATTTTGATACCTCAGGGACAATTTTAAACATGTGTACCCACCAATGTACCATCAACATATATGAAGCAAGACTATAAAATTGATGAAATAGTTCTACAATAATATTTGTAGATTTCAATACCTTTCTCTCATTATGGGAAAAAACAAACATACAGAAAGTTGAATAGTGATTGCCAGAGTTTGGAGGTAAAGGAGAGTGTGTAGTTGTTTAATGGGCATAAATTTTCAGTTTTAAAATGGAAAGTATTCTGGAGATGGTTGGTTTTGATGTTTATACAAGAGTATGAATGACTCATCTAATATATAAACTCTTGATACAAACTGAAATTTGTCTTTTAAATTAATTAAAAATTTATAGTAACAAATATATGTATATACATCTGTATATATATATATATATATATATATGCAGAGAAAAAACAGAAAAATGAAAATTTGACCAGTTTATAATGAGAAAAATTTATAAAAAAGTATGATAGAACAGAAAATATTAAATAAGATGTTGGTAGTAAGTCCAAATGTGAATATTTCCTTGAAATGTGAAAATATTAAAATTTTCCTTTAGATGTACACACTCTCATATTTGCTTTAAAACAAAATGAGCTTTGTGTTCTTTACAAGAGATAATGATCAAATAAAATAAGATAGAAATATATAAAATAAGTATTTGAGAAAATATTCCAGTTAAAATGCTAAGCAAAAGGAAGCGTTATATAAGATAGAACTTAAGGCAAACTCATAATTGTGTAAAGGAGGTACAAATCATACTATAAAAATTCATAACCCACCATGAAAATTAAAAGTCAAAATTTACATGATTATTCAAAAGCATTTGACCTTTTAAAAATTGCAATGTATGTATGTGTGAGATACCACAATCTATGACTAAAGATAATGCATGATAACTAAAGGTAGAATGAGAAAATATTTATAATATATATAGCAAAGATAAGCATATATATCTATAAAAAAGATTAAGTTTAATAGGAAAATGGAGAAATAATATGGAAGATATTTTTAGAAAAGAAGAAACAGAAATGGCAGGTCAATAAAAAGACTTTTAACTCCATTTACTAATCAGGGAAATAAAGTTAAAAATCACAATAATGCATATTTTGCCTATCAGATTTCAAAATGGAAAAGATTGATAAAAGTTTAGGAAAAACAGCTCTTTCATATGTTTTTGGTGATAAACAGCCCTTTTGGAGCACAATTTAATAGTGTCTAGAAGATTTAAAATACATGTTCTTATACTTAGCAATTCTATTTTATATCTACACTCAGCAATTTTGTTTTATACCAATAATTGAATATCAATATGCAATAAAAATTTATTGTACCATTGTTGCATGAAACATTAAAAAAATCAAGATGCTCATTAATAGAGGAATGATTATAGTATATACAGTAGAAATACTTGAAATAATATTCAGCTTTCCAAACAAATGCAATAATGTGATAAGTGATATGAAACACTAACTTACAAAACACTGGGCCTATTATGACTTTATGCCTACAAAAAAGATAGTGTACTTGCACATGTACAAAAATGCATAAAAATTAGCCTGGTATTTGGTTTGTTTGTTAAGTACTTCTCTGGAAGGTAAATATAAAGGAGAATTTTTACTTTTTTTTTTTTTTTTTTTTTGTATGAGTTTATTTTAATGCAATAAAATAAAATTCATGTGTCGTGTTTCCATAATATGCTTTTTCCACAAACTTTTTGAAGACCGTAATTAACATTAAAAACTAAACAGAGGAATTCTCCAAAACATCCCTTCTTTTTTTTTTTTTTTTTTAAGGAGAAAAACCATGTTTGTTTCAACATGTGCATAAATATTAATTTGGAAAATTTTAACAACACTTTATAATAGATTTTAGTAAACAAATATTATACTAAAAGGGAACATCCTTTGTGGGATATAGTTTGTATACTAGTGTGTATATGAAATTTAAGGTATTATGTTTTAGTAAGTATTTAAAATTTTAGTTTAAATAGGGAATATATGCACATGTAAAATGTTTTTGTTTTTTTTTTTTATTATAGATAAAAATATGCACCATAGATGTGGCCTAACCCATTACCCTCCGTCCACCCAAACCTCCCCCCTCCTTTCCCCTTCCTTGGTCCTTTCCCCAAAGTATTGTGGTATAGTTGGGTTATAGCCTTCATGTGAAAGCTACAGTTTAGCTTAATAGTAGGGCTGAGTACATTGGATACTTTATATTCCATTCCTGGGATACTTTGCTAAGGAGAATATGTTCCAGCTCCATCCATGTAAACATGAAAGAGGCAAAGTCTCCATCTTTCTTTAAGGCTGCATAGCATTCCATGGTATACATGTACCAAAATTTGCTAGTCCATTCGTGGGTCGATGGGCACTTGGGCTTCTTCCATGACTTAGCAATTATGAATTGGGCTGCAACAAACATTTTGGTACAGATGTCTTTGTTATATTGTGACTTTTGGTCTTCTGGGTATAAACCTAGTAGAGGAATTATAGGATCGAATGTCAGGTCTATTTTTAGGTCTCTAAGTATTCTCCAAACATCCTTCCAGAAGGGACATATTAGTGGGCATTCCCACCAGCAGTGTAAAAGTGTGCCCTTTCCTCCACATCCACGCCAACATTTCTGGTTTGGGGATTTTGTTATGTGGGCTACTCTTACTGGGGTTAGGTGATATCTCAAAGTAGTTTTGATTTGCATTTCTCTGATCATTAAGGATGATGAGCTT
>CAUYPK010004427.1:0-23386 GCA_963574355.1 Loris lydekkerianus
GGCTATAACCCAACTATACCACAAGACTATGAGGAAAGGACCAAGGAAGGGGAAGGGAGGGGGGAGGTTTGGATGGAGGGAGGGTGATGGGTTGGGCCACATCTATGGTGCATATTTTTATCTATAATAAAAAAAAAAAAAGAAAAGAAAATAGCATGTTAATTTTTTTGCTTTTTCTTTCCTTTTGGTTCAGAAACCATGTTTTAGTTCACTGATCTAGAAATGAATAAAAATTTCTGCTCATTAAATTAAGGACTAAAGGACAAGCAAAATCTCTATTTTATTCACAAACTGTTTAATTTCAGTTGATTCGCATAAGTTACATCAAATAGCTTTTATAATCTATAAGGAATCCTAACATTAAGAAAGATACTAAATCTAAGATGGAGACTTTTTGCTAGTATTTGTCTTCTTTTTTTTTTTTTTTTAGAGACAGAGTCTCACTTTACAAGTGCTGTGGCATCACAGCTCACAGCAACCTCCAGCTCTTGGGCTTAGGAGATTCTCTTGCCTCAGCCTCCTGAGTAGCTGGGACTACAGGCGCCCACCACAACGCCTGGATTTTTTGTTTTTTTATTCGCATTTTGGCCAGTGCTGTGTTCGAACCCGACACCCCTGTATATGGGGTTGGTACCTTACCCACTGAGCCACAGGTGCTGCCCTATTTGTCATTTTTTAAAGAGCATATTAAGCTTTGGTGTGTTTACAGTGCATGATAATAGTAGAATTTGTGAATAGAATAGAGTCCGGATGCTGATTTTTGTTATACCCAGATCCCAATATAAAGTGGCCTGCCATTTTCTGACTATTATCTTGAGTTGCCTTTAAAATCCATTCAATATACTTATATAGGCAAGTGTAGGCATTGCTGTTACTTTTTAAAATAAGCAAATAAAAGGCTTTAAATCATCCAGGAAATTTTTCCATAAACAGTAGCACATTTGATAAGTTGAATTTTTATATACTTACTATTTTCTCTTTCATTCTTTTTTTTCTGAATAAGCATCATTGTTTTCAACTTTATTTATTTATTTATTTATTTTTTAGAGACAGAGTCTCACTTTGTCACCCTCAGTAGAGTGCTGTAGTATCACAGCTCACAGCAACCTCCAGCTCTTGGGCTTAGGCGATTCTCTTGCCTCAGCCTCCTGAGTAGCTGGGACTACAGGCACCTGCCAAAACACCTGGCTAATTTTTTTTTTTTTTTAAACCAGCATCAAAGGTGCTACACTTTATATACTAAAGGCTACTAACCCCTTTTCACAATGCCTTTATTCATCAGTGTATTATAGTTGGCACCCACCACTTATTTGATGAATGCGTTACTCAAATTAAGAATGTGATGGAACCATTGATTCAATCCTGAGACCTTCTGAGGCTTTGTTCCTTCAAAGTAGACTTTGGAAATGTGTATGTTTAAGTCAGAGGAGTTAGTTCAGAACTTCTAGAGCCCGTTCATTTCAGTCAAACCGAAGAGGTGAAGCCTTGTCACGAATCATGACTAAAGGCATTAAATGGCACCTTCCACAAATACACAGCAATTTAACAGTTAGTAGGCCAAAAGACAAGAAAAGTGGGATTCCAAGATTGAAGACTAATGGAGAATTACCTCCATCCCATTTCATCCACTTTCTTTTTCTTTTTGAAACAAAGTGTCTCTCTACCGCCCTGGGTAGAGTGCTCTGGAGTAATAGCTCACAGCATCCTCAAACTGTTGGGCTCAAGCAATCCTCTCGCCTCACCCTCCCAAGTAGCTGGGACAACAGGCACCCACCACCATGCCCAGCTAGTTTTTCTATTTCTAGCAGAGTCGGGGTCTCCCTCTTGCCCGGGCTGGTCTTCCAACTCCTGAGCTCAATCCATCCGCCTCAGCTCCCAGACTGCTAGGATTACAGGTGTGAGCCACTGCACCCAGCCATCCACTCTTTATTAAAATATCATTAAATTCCGTTCAGCTTCCTGTCTCCCACATAAAAACCTAAAGACTTGGACCCAATGCCACTCCCGACCTGGCCACACCTGGTGTATCCGCGGCACAATCTCCACCTGGCTAATTTTTGTTGCAGTTTGGCTAGGGCCAGGTTTGAACCCGTCACGCTCAGTATATGGGGCCGCCGCTCTACTCACTGAGTAACAGACGCCACCCTGTTTTCAACCTTAAATTCAGTTAACTCTGTCTTGCAGTTATGATACGGAAAATTGGCTAAGCATTATTACTCGAGTACAGATCTTGAACCAACTGCCATTTTAAAAAGTACAATGTTTAATATACACACAGAATTTTAGAAATCTTGCAGCTAGAGTTTTTGTCAAGAATATACCAAAAACCTTTTCCTAATACATTCTGCAGTAGGGAAGGAGGTAGGAAACTTTATTTTCTGAAATGTGAATGAGATTTTCTTTCCTCTAATGTCTCAGAGCTCAGTAGACACAGAAATAATTTGAAATATATTTATTTATGATTATTATTCTTTTCATGAGCCCAGGCTCCTCCAGCCTCTCATACACACGGGGCATATTTATGTGCTATCGCCATCTGTCAGGAAATAGTTTGAGTTGAACAGAAGCAGCAAAAGAACAATCCCACCTGCAGATCTCTTCAACTGAGGAGTTAATCCCAACAGTTGAAATCAGGGAGTGAACACTGGCTCACTTTTGTTGTTGTTATTGTTTTATTGTGATGTAATATTTTATCTTATTTGACTCCTTGGGTAAAGGAAAGAAAATGTTAATTATTCCTCATTCACGTTTGCATTTGAAACTTTAGAGCTTTGCACAGGAGGGGTTCCAGAACCCTGTGACACCGTCACCCACCAGCTCTGTTGTCTGTGCCGTCCTGACCTACACTGTTGCTCTGGACTCCAACCTGCCAGCCATAAACAGTGTCCCTGGGAAAGAAAGTCCAACAATCCTACCGAGTGTATTCTAGCTTTAAGATTTGCATCCCTGCAAATAAAATATTAGTATTTGCAATTAGTATTAGTAATAAAATATTAGTATTAGCAATTAGTATTAGTAATTAGCAAAATAAAATAAAAGTATAGTCTTCTGTGGGAAGAAATCAAAAAGGCTGAAAATGTGAGGGCAATTTTACCTGCCTCCCTGTGTGATTGATGAGATGGTAGCATCTTGCTGATGGTTTAAAGCCACTTTATCCTTTTCTCCTCCAGCTCATCTTCTTTTTTCCCAAGAGCACTTTATTTTTTTCATGTCTTCATTCAGCTATCATTTACTGAGCTTTTTATTTTTATGAACCGCTTCATTTTTACTTTATTTGCCAACATTGTTCCTCTGTTAAGGTTTCACATTTTTTTCGTTACCTTGTGCTATTTCTTCACAGCATTCATCACTAAGTAGTGATAGTTTCAAGTAAACCATCCTATTTGTTTGCTGTATTGCCTTGTTCTCTCTTCAGAGGTGTACATTTTGTGAGAATGACGTTTAATGCCACATTTCCCTAGATCTAGGGGGATGCCCGTATGTTGATGCTGAGGGTAAAGTATCATCCTCATCTCATCTTCTTCATCATTGTCGTAATCATTGGAAACAGCTAATCTTCACCAAATATACAATGTGTAAAATACTTTTCAACAAATGAAATAATTAGGCCTGAATCTTGATACTATACTTAATTGATCTACTGATCCCATAAATTTTCACTTTCAAATAGTGATTTGGTACACAGCAACATTTCAGTCAAGAATGAACTGTATTACACCTGCAGGGCATCTAACAAGGGTATATGTGAAACTTAGTAAATGTGGAATGTAAATCTCTTGGCATGGTAACTGGGAAAATGCCAGGAAGGCTATGTTAACTATTGTGATGAAAATGTGTCAAATGGTCTGTGAAGCTAGTGTATGATGCCCCATGGTCATATCAATGTACGCAGCTATGGTTTAATAAAAAAAAAAAAATAGTATGAGGTTTTTCTTTGACTATAATTGTGTTGTATTTATATATCTATATTGATGGCTTGACTTTTCCAAAATGTGGATCAGGAAGATGCTCACTACATTGTGAAGAAGAAAGAACCTATGTGATAAAAATGGGATATAATTTAAAGTTGAAAAACTTGGTTTGAATTTTGTCTCTGCCACTTGCTGGCTATGTGTTCCCAGCCAATCACTCAAATTAAGTGACATTAAAAAATAGGAATAACATGAAAGCAACAGCTATGTGAAGATAAAATTTTATAACTTGGAATTTATAATATGCCATGGTTTAATGATCTTAGTCACCGTAGATTTGTCATGTCTATAGTTATAACTTCAGTAAGAAACACATTTTGATTCCCAATGAATCAAATTCAGTAAATTCTAATTTTCTAACTTCAACCAATGTGAGGGCCTATTGCCTCTATTTTCTAAGATAGTGACTTATTGATATTTTAATAGATCTTTGAACTGTGAAAAAGGTTTACAACATTCCTAAGAGAGATTTAGTCCCTGACTAACTATCAGTATAGTTGTTTTTTTTTTTTTTTTTTTTTGAAGTTTTTGGCTGGGGCTGAGTTTGAACCCATAACCTCCAGTATATGGGGCTGGTGCCTTACTCCTTGAGCCACAGGCACCAACCAGTATAGATTGTTTTCTATAGGCTGTTTTTGTTATGGTCAGAACTTCTGAGTTTCCATCCCCACCCTGAAATCATCATCCATTCATAGCAGTCACAATGTTTACACATGTCACTTAAATGCACATTTTTTAGGTCATGGATTTGTTTATTAGCTTGTGTGATATATTTCACAATGTGTGTGTATATCAAAGCATCATGTTGTACATCTTAAATACTTAAAATTTTGAAAATTTGTATCAGGACACTAGAGGTACACATGTTTTCCTTACACACTTTATTTTTGTGCAGACTAAGTGGAAGCTACAAATGTGTCTTTCACCCAGATGGTATTCACTGTACCCACTAGGTGTGAATTTACCCATCTCCTCCTCGCCTCTCCCCCAGCTTGATTTTCACTGAGATTTATTTCCATATGTGCACTTAAGTGTTGACCATTAGTTTCAATTTAGTACTGAGTATATGTGTTTGTTTCTCCATTCTTGTGATGGTTCACTTAGAAGAATGGTTTCCAGTTCTATCCATGTTGTCACAAAAAATGTTAGATCACCATTTATTTATGGCTGAGTAGTACTCTAGAGTATGCAAATGCCATATTTTATTAATCCATTCATGTATTGATGGGCATGTATTGGTGGATTATTTTCATGTCTTTGTGACTGTGAATTGTAAGTGCATATTTCTTAAAACTTCTCTGGACAGTAGTCATTTCCTCTGAGATGTAGAAAAAGCAAAACAGTGAGCATGCAGCTCTTGCCTAGGGTCTAAAGAGCACAACTGAATAACAATGAACATATAAATCTTTTCTTGCTCATCTGGCTGCGTTCTACTGAGTCATTATAGGGAGAAGGTAGATGATAGTTGTCTCTTTGGATGGAGAAAACATCTGGTTAAATGTAAAATATATGGATTGTGTAATAAAAAAATAATTATAAACATATCAAAGACATGCTAAGAATTGCTGAATTTTCAGGGCAAAATTTAAAATTGGGCACCCTGGAGGACCATGAATATCCCCTGACTTGGCCATCATTTTTATAGCACTTCTTCTGCTTCTTGATTTACTAGGGCAATTTCCTAGTTCCCATATTTTTTGGTCTCTGCACATCTCACTCATTCCAACTTGCATCTCCACAGGCTGTCATAAGCCTTCACCCTCTGGTCACAACCTTCCTGCAGATACCTGCTAAGAGCACTCTTGAGAGAGTGCTTGTGTGTCATGAATGGCGTATGATTTTCATTAGTCTTCAGTGGTTGTGGATCATTGTGTGCATAATCTTTCATTAGTCTTTTCACTGCATGATTGTAGTGGCACTTCAGAAAAAGTGAAGACTTTTTTTTTTTTTTTTCCCCCAGAAAGTCAGACAGGATAAAGCACAAGATTCTGGGACCAGGGAAAAAATAATGCTTCAGAATTTTGTTTCCAGTTTTCACATGGTACACCCTCTACATGAGGACATATCTAGGATTCGACAGTGTCTGTGGCTTCAGTCCTTTAATATATAGCTTTGTAAAGAGTTGTTTCTCAAACATTTAAATGTCTGCTTTTATTTCCTGTGGGCAGAGTGTGTCTTGTTCTTTCTCTCAGTAAAACATATCTCCGAAGTATTCATTTGTCAGTCAGGCAGGGTGTTAGCAGGAAACAGACTCATACACCTCATATTGGGTCTTTTGAGGAAAGTTAACTAAAGAGAACACCCCCAGAGGTGTGGATGGAGCATAAAGAAGCAACACAGGATAGGGCAGAGCTCAGGGAAAAGTAACTTGACTTGACTACCAAGGAAGTGAGGGTGGGAGGAGACAGGGCTCACTCTACATGACTCTAGGGCAAAGTCCAACTAGTGTGGGTGCAGACAAGGGAGAGGAGAACACAAGTCATTTGTACCATGGATTTGCTCTCCCCCCTTTCTTCCTCAAAAACTCCCTCAGCTTCTTTCGGTCAGAAGCACCAACCAGAAACCAAAGACAAGGGAGCCTGTTGACATGGTTGGCATGCAGATCAGCTTCCCAGGGCAGAGCAGGATGGAGAAGGGCTAGCAGCGGAGCTGAAGGACCCAACTGAAGGCACTTGCACATTGGGTGAGTGTATTTTGGCCTCAGAAGCCATTACCAACAAGGCTGGGATCACCAGCAAAGTCTTGATTACTGGGCTGAGGAGATCCTTGATTAGGAGCACATTACATATCCACTGGAACTCTAGAAGTTGATAGTTTGGTTTGGGTATACTAGTCCCTGGAATCTAGAGATCTTTAGTCATTGCCCAGAGAATGTTTTATTGTACTGTGCTGGCTATTGTAAAATGTTCCCCTGACCAGATTCATATCAGCACAGCTCTGCCCTGCTCTGTGACCTGGGCAGTTGACTGCTACTAATTATAGCTTACTGCTCCCTGGACCTCTAGGTTCTATTTGGGGTTTGGTCACAAAAAGCTCTCGCCAAGCATGTATGTTTTTGTTTTTCTGTAAAGTGATAAGCCCCAGGAGCTTAGGGATTCTGTTTCTTTATTCTTTGTTTCTTTCACAAACCCAGCAGAATATGGCTGTATAGGTATATATTACAATGAGTAAGTACTAAATTATTGATTGGCTGGAGGTTCATAAATATGTCTGAACCTGCATCCCAAGGCAAATTCCAAAGTCAATTATGAATGGTGCTGCAGAGAGAGATTTATCTCCCAACATTATTCATTCATTCAACAAATCTTAATTGACGTTCTCACCTACTCTGTGCCATTTCTAGCACCAGGAACTGCAGGTGCAGTGGAAAGTGATGCAGATGGAGCACTTGCCTTGATGGCACTTAGAGAAGGATGTGGTGACAAGAATTTGGGCTTTGGAGCCCAGCTTGTGTGAGGCTCTGGTTCCAGGCCTGGGTTTGTGAAAATGCTGGCACACTTAGCTAACTTTCTAAAAAGCAGTTTTCTCATTTGTAAAAATGGGATTTAATATTTTATAAGATTTAGTGAGAATTAAATAATTTAATATTTTATAAGATTTAGTGAGAATTAAATAGAAAAAGCCAAATTTGTCACTTATTTGACAGTCCTAGGTACAGAGCAGGTCAATACATGTTAATTGCTATGATTATTATAGTGACCTTTATGGGGAGGGGAATGAACATGAAAGGGCATTGTTGATACCAGGAGGACTGGCCTCAGAGTTGGACAATTCCAAAGGTTCAGAAAGCCATTTAGAAGAGGATTTATACCAAGAGAGACAAAAACAAACAAACAAACAACAAAAACAAAACAAAACCTGCATGGCCCAATAAGAAAACCTCAGTTCTTTAAGTGGCAAGGCAATAGTGAATGTGTCATGATAGGTGCCTCTGGGCTTTGCCTTCCAGCCTATCCTTTAAGCTCCTATGTCTGAATGCTATGTTGTGTATGAGTGGATGGAGGAAGATGGTAGCAGAATCCTCGCCACCTTCCTAACAGAATAAAACTCAAAAGAGGAAGAGATGTCCTTTCCAACTTCCACACTTTCCAGACTGCATGATGTAGAGATATATTAGGGTTCAAAGAAAGAAGAAGATGGGATATGGTACAGTGTAGAGACAACTGTGTATCTGATGACAATTCTAGTGGAAGTATTAGTCAGCTTTGTTTGGAAGAAGCAATGGTCATGTCCTGAGGCCCAAACATTGTCTAGCACAAGGGAAGAGAAAGCAGGAGATGAGGGAATAAGAAAAAAAGAGCAATCATATAATAGATGCAGTGACCTGGCCTATAAATACAGAACAGTCTTTAGGGGTACACAGAAACATATAGGGAGATAAAATTACTAGAAGATTAAGGTCAGAGTCTCTCTGAGAAAAACATTTTATTTCTCTTTTGGTGGTTCCTAGTCTTCTACACCTACTTTTTGTTTTTATTTTTCTTCCAAAAAAAAAAAGGTACCAATGTGGGACATGAGTCACCCAGACTGGCCTTGAACTCCTAGGGCTCGAGATTCTCCAGCTTTGGTCTCCTGAGTACCTGGCACTATAGCCATGATGCACCACAAAGCTCTGAACTGTCCTTATTTTCATTTGTTGTCAAAACATAGTGCAAAAAGTATAAAATACAAATGAAACTGTGAGCACATTAATATAAATAATGCAAGATAATTCTGAGATCTACAAGTTAAGTATACGATTTATAAAAAGTAATAATTCATAGCATACAATGATAATGGGGTCTAGTACTGGGATGCAGTTCTAAAATATCCTTTTCTTTCAGTAGTGTCAGTGTCTCTGGTTGTAGTTCTTTGGGAACTAACTTCAAAAGTCCAACTTGGAAGCTCATTATGAAAGTGAAAACACATACTATTTTCTGCTTCCTGTTCTCTCTCCTCTCCTTCCCATATGCCAGGAATGAACCCCAATTGTGGGGCTGTGACTCACTACAGGAGTGGGAGCAGCCACAGACACAGGTGAGCACTGTTTTTCATCCACAGGATGGAAAGTCAGCCTGTGTGATCTCATGTCCCTCATTGGCACCTGTAATATGGCAAGTGTTTGGTGTCTATGCTCTCTTGACTCCCATTTACTTCTCAGGCCATCATCAGCCTCTTTTCTCATCACTCTACTGAAATACTTTTCATAAATGTCATAAGTGACCTATTACCTGGCAAACCAATGACATGTACTACTTTCTGATCGTTGTCTTTGGTTTCCTTTTTGCCCTTCTATATTCAGAACCCCTGGCCTTTCTATTTAATTTGTCCTACTTCTTCCTCTGTCCTCTCATTAGAAGTCCACATTCTCCAGAAGTCCCTCTTAGGTCCTTTCCTGTCTCAATGTCTCTGCTATTCCCTATGGTACATCATATAAATCAGTGGTTACAACTCCCTTACGAAAGACTCCCAATTCTACATGACATCTCAAAACCCAAATTCCTCCTGGGTGCCATACTCACATGTCTAAGTATTTTTGCATACTGTGTTATTTACTGGAGTGTAACACACACAGAAAATAGTTGGCATAAAAATTAACTGAACTCTTTGTATGTTCATTCTCCCCCAATATTCTGTGACTTTTTGTTTATTCTAAGTTATAACATTCTAGCCACACACATGCAGACACTTGTGAGTCTTTGTTCTTAAGCTGCACAGGAGATTTAAATCATAGTAGCTTTTTCTCAAAACCTTTCAAATATGACATGCTCATTGTTACTGTCCAACTTTGGGAAATGTGCACAGATTTCTATTTGGTTCCTCCCAACACCCAGCATGCTGTCACCAGAATTATCTTATAATTAAATAAAGAAGATCGTGTAGCTTTCCAGCTTCAAAAATCATCATTGGCTCCCAGTTCCCATCAAAATAATTACATCTCACCTGGTTACACAAGAATATAAGGATCTTGGTATACCATTCCCTCTAGCTATAATGTCTTTATGAATTTTGTTTAAATCTAAGAAAATACCCAATTATTCTTTAGTAGACAGATCAATTGCAAAATGAATTGAAATTTGTTGAAAACTTCCTAGACTACTGAGGAGGGTTGCTTTATCTCTTTTCTATTCTTCCACACATTTTCCAAAAACAACGTAAATTTAAAATTTCCCAGAGTATAATTTGTTGGCATTCATTTTTAATCAACTATTTCTCTGATCCCAGCACAATGCCCTGTGCATTGAAGGGGCACAGGAGGAAGTTGAATAATGGATGAATGAATAAATGAATGATAGTATAAAACAGGAGCTGATGGTAATATTTTGCTGCTCCTATTCAAGTTTTATGGACTAATGAACTTGGTATGTGACACCTATAACTTCTATTTTCCCTAGAAGAAAATGTTGGAAACAAAGATTGATAAGAAAATAGACCCCTTCCTTGCACAGGCAAGAGATGGAAGAAGCAATGGCATTTATTAGGGAGTCAGTATCACATACTAAATTTATGTGACAGGGTTGAAGTGTTCCCAGTCAAGCAGTCAACAATGATTTATTTGATAACCCCAGAAGTTAGGGTCAATTCCCGCTGAAATCATCAGTCCCCTTTGACCGGGAGACTAGTGCTCATCTGTATGATATTTCTGATTTAATTAATATACTTAATATTTGAAAACCTCTTAATTTACTAATCACTTTACTATGCCTTCTATTTATGATAACAAACTGAGGCAGCTGATCCAAACTATAATTTGTCATCTCTTTGTTATTTCTGTTTTGTTTCCAATGACAATATGCTATTAAGAAGGCATTCCTATGTACATGCAGGCTTTCTAGGCTAACTAGGTTTTGTGCATGGATGACAAATGATTGTAAACCAAGGCAGTTTCCTCCATTGTAACCTTGACCCGTGAAGGCCAAGGAATGTATTGTTCATTTAAATGAAATTCATTTTGCTGTCATATTTGTTATGCTTGAAAGTTTTATATCCAGCAGAGATTTTCAGGGACATGCTTTTCCTGGAACAGTGAACATGCTAATACAGACAGATATCAGAACTGTAGAACAAATTTTAATCAGAACAGAAAATGTAGTGCAATAGTGGGAAAGGAGGGAGGAAGGAAGAGAGAGAGAAAGAGGGTAAGAGAGAGAGGACAGAGAGAAAAAATGGGAGCAAATGAGCACATTTTCACAATGACTTTTATTAATAATAGTTTTAGATTGTTAGCCTATATAGCAAATTGAATTTCTTTAAATTTTTTTTGGCAAATACCCACTCTTCTTTTCTTAAAAAAAAAAAAAATCAAAAGCATCTACATCCCTTCAAAAACTTTGAAGTGTCTAAGAGGGTCTGAGATCTTATCTTGCTTATAAGCCAACAATTTAATCTATCATAACTTCATGGATGCTGGTAAGATACACGAGATTCCTGGATCAGAGACAGAGGACTTCATTACTCATAAAACATAATTTTTCTTCCTTCTCCACTAAGTTCCCAGAGGAAACTTGGAAGTAGACCCATGTCAATCCTGCACATGCAAATCTCATATCTCAGCTGAAAAGCCCTTATCTTAGTGATCCCTCAATTTTAAAAAAGACTGCCTGAAAACCTGTCCAATTTTTGCCCTGCAGGAAGATATATATTACTGTCAACAGGAAGCAAATCTGTCCCCTACCCTTGAGTGAGATATTCTCATTATCATCTAAGACTTTTTGCTATACAAATATTTATTGAAAGACAGTTCTTACGCACTTCAGTGTTTTCACAGTTATTCTTCCAATACTTTAAAACTTCAAAATTATAAACTTTTGCTCACACAATAAAGTTTTAATACACAGTAATTAAAGACAATAGTAATGTATATCATGTGATACCTTCTACTTTACATAATATTGTCCTATTCATTATTGCGATCAATCATGTATGAAGTCAATGATAGTTAAGATAAATTTATTCCAGTTTTGTAGGTAATGATCTGTTGGTAGGAAGGTGGTCTACAATTATTCAACAACCAATTAAGTTAGCAGAACTGGAAATGGAGGTTATGGGAAATTCAATGAACTCTCTCTGTGTGTGTTCCTTACCAGGTCATTATAAAACAAATATAAATTATCCACATGAATGTATTACTTACTTTCTGACACATGTCTTAATCAGCATCATTAAAATTGTATGAAAACAGTGTGAAGATGTGAGTGTAACTTAGAAATTAAAAATATGGGCATTAGGGCGACACCTGTGGCTCAGTGGGTAGGGCACCGGCCCCATATACTGAGGGTGGCGGGTTCAAACCCGGCCCCAGCCAAACTGCAACAAAATATAGCCGGGTGTTGTGGCGGGCACCTGTGGTTCCAGGTACTTGGGAGGCTGAGGCAAGAGACTTGCCTAAGCCTAGGAGTTGGAGGTTGCTGTGAGCTGTGATGCTACACTCTACTGAGGGTTACAAAATGAGACTGTCTATTAAAAAAAAAAAAAAAAAAAAAAAAAAAAAAATATATATATATATATATATATATATAGTCACTAGATTTAGAAAAAAAAATTCTCAAATAAATGTGCAGGCTTGAGATATTTAATAGACATACTGTTAAACAGCTCATAGGAACCTTTGAAATTTTTATTCCCTTTCCTTGCAATAGAATCAATATCAATCATGAATCAAAGACACATGAGATCAGTGGTGCTAGAAGGGTCCTAAAGAATCTGACAGCCCAAAGAAGCTCAAACATTAGTGTATGCCCACTGGATTCAATGGAGAAACACTGGAATAAATAAAAATGCAGAAGCCCAGGGCTTCACTGTGTAAGGGTTTATTTGATTTTCTTAGATTGGGAAATTCTGCTGTAAACTGGCTCTAACATGAAGAAAACCTTCATCTATAAAATCTCTGGTTGTTATTTGTTCCTCGTCATTTCTATTTTTACCATCCTAATCTCCACTCTTGTTACTTACTTCAGGGTCTAGAAAAGTGCTAGGCAGTGGGAAGTATTCAATAAATATTCGTTAAGCTAATGAATGTTTATGTTTTGCTTTGAGATTATTTTGAATTCTGATAAGAACTTTACCTCCAACCAACCTATGCTTTCCACTTAAAAAAAAAAAAAAATCAGAATAATAGAGGGTATACAAATTTGTTTACATACTTTGTGTACAGATTGAGTAAAATTTATGTGTGCCCTTCACCTAGATAGTGTACACTACACGCATTAGGTGTGAATGTACCCATCCTCTCCCGCCCCCAACCAGGTTGATTTTCATTGAGATTTACTTCCATATGTATACTTAAGTGGTGATTGACTAGTTCCAATTTAGCCTTGAGTACTTGTGTTTGTTTCTTCATTCTTGTGATGTTTCACTTAGAAGAATGGTTTCCAATTCCATCCAAATTGTCACAAAAGATACTAGATCACCATTTTTTGTTTAATGGCTGAGTAGCACATCATGGTACTATTTTTTTTTTTTTTAATTTATTTATTTTTTTATTATAGATAAAAATATGCACCATAGATGTGGATATGTTGGGGGGCACTTGAGTTGTTTCCAAGTCTTTGCAATTGGAACTGTGCTACTATAAACATTTAAGTAATGGTGTCCTTTTTATAAAATGACCTCTTGTCATTTGTGTTATGGTGCGTGAGATATAAGACCACCAAACAAATTGAAAAGGCCAATATGAATCTGTTTATTTAAGACTGGTCAGCCGGCTACCCCCTAACAAAAAATCAGAATGAGCAGCCGTATCCAGCCTGAGGACAGGGTTTATATAGATTAATTTATGGAGCTAAAAAATAACTGTCAGCAAGAAAGCAAAGTGAGCTACCGGATTTCACAATCCGATGTATACAGAAGCAGTTTTGTGGCACTTGCGGTTACTGGCAAGAATTGGTCAACTAGCTAAGCAAAAATATTTTAAGAACAAGAACTATAAGGTTAGTAGGCCTCAGTGGCTCCAGCGGTGCCTGTTTTCCTAATCTTTGCCCCATTATCTCACCCTTCTCATTTCTTTTTTATTTATTTATTTATTTATTATTTTTTTAAATTTTTTTTTTTTTATTGTTAAATCATAGCTGTGTACATTAGTGCAATCGCCTGTACCCATTCTAAGATGCACCATAGATGTGGCCCCATATACCCAAATGAGGTGGTGGCCCCTAAGGGGAGACTTACTATACCAGACCAATGACTCCTCCCTTCTCTTCTCGTAAAGAAGGAAGTGAAAAGCAAGAAATGAGGTCCCACCCATTACCCTTCTCATTTCTTGCTTTTCACTTCCTTCTTTATAGGAAGAGAAGGGAGGAGTCATTGGTCTGGTATAGTAAGTCTCCCCTTAGGGGCCACCACCTCATTTGGGTATATTTCCAGAGGTGGGATTGCTGGATCAAATGGTAGGTCTACCTTTAGTTCTCTGAGGCATCTCCATACAACTTTCTATAGAGTTTGTACTACTTTGCAGTCCCACCAAAAGTGTATAGGAGTGCTTTTCTCTCTCCATGCCAGCATCTGTTGGCTTTGGGACTTTATGATGTGAGCCATTCTCAATGGGGCTGTGTGATATCTCAATGTAGTTTTGATTTGCATTTCTCTGATGGTTAGAAACCTTGAGCATTTTTTCATGTGTTTGTTGGCCACTAGTCTGTCTTCATTAGAAAAGTTTCTGTTCCTGTAATTTGCTCACTTTTTAATGGAGTTATTTGATCTTTCCATGTTAATTTACTTTAGTTCTTTATAGATTCTGACTATCAGTTCTTTGTCAGATACATGCCATGCAAACATCTTCTACAATCCTGTGGGTTGTCTATTTGCTCCTTTGATTGTGTCTTTGGCTATGCAGAAACGTTTAAATTTGATCAAGTTTCATTTATTTAGTTTTGTTGTTGTGACTGCTTTAGGGATAGTCTTCATAAATTCTTTGCCTAGGCCACTATATACAAGAGCTTTTCCAACATTTTCTTCTAGAATTCTTATATTTTACTGCCTTAACCTTCAATCTGCCTCCTCAGGGACAGGGTCCTTTAAGACCTGTGGAACTGGGGGTGATCCACTGAAGAAAAATAAAGTTAAAAGCAGTGAGAGATAAAGAGACAGTACACACAAAACAAGAGTTTTCAAAGATGGGAAACATAAGGGACCACCACTAGCTCGCGGGGCTTCTGCGAGTGACCCTGAGTGTTTGTTCCCTCTTTTATTGAAAACTATTTTCTCATTTAGCCCAGAGGGTAAGGTGAGGAAGGGAACAAAATCGTCAGCAGTTTCTCTGAGTAAGCATGTTAGTTCTATTCTATCTATAATTGTTAAATTTAAGGGTCTGAGGAGCTTTGAGAAATCCAAAACCCGAGCCTTGTGTGGGGGCAGCCTCCTGTCTGTGGTCACACCCAGATTCCTTGGGGGAGGTTCATCCCCACTAGTTCTCTGTGGAACAGACAGCGATGGCATCAGGCTCCTCTGAAGAATGGGTGGAAGAGCAGAATTTTTCTCTGATCTCCACCCAGAGAAGTCTTCCTCTGTGATTAGCCTACCAGCCCTCCTGCCCATATTTCAGGGCTCAAGCTGTTTTCTTGATCTCTGTCCTGGCTGTAATACAAATTCCCACAATGGGTATTTGCTTTGGCTGTTGACTGGGTAAGGGACAGCCTGGTTAATGTTCCTTCCCAGGCCTTGCATGTAGCTTCCTTTGATGGCCATTATTCTTAAGTGTTTACAGACTCAGCAGGGGTGTTTGAACGCTATATCCCTTACAAACTGGGCTTCTGGTAAAAGCAGGAACTGCTCAGGAAAATAATTTAGCTGGTGGTTTAAGATAGCTGAACTATTTTTATTCCACCTTGCTCAGCTTATTTCTGTTTTTCCCTTTTTTCTGGGGGTGTTTTCCCTTGAAAGAATGGGACCTTTGATCCCTGAAAAATCTTTTATCCATCATGAGTTAATTTTTGTGAGTGGTGGGGGTGTGGATCCTGTTTTAATCTTTTATATGTGGCTATTCCTTTTTCCTGGCACCATTATTGAACAGTGATTCTTTTTCCCAGTGTACGTTTTTATCTGTTTTGCCAAACATCAGATGTAAATATGAGTAAGATTTCATCTCTGCATTCTCTTCTCTCATCCATGGGTCTATGTCTCTGCTTTTGTGCCAGTACCATGCTATTTTGGTTACTAGAGCTCTTTAGTGTAGCTTGAAGTCTGGTAAAGTGATGCCTCCTGCTTTGTTCTTATTTGGTAAGATTGAATTAGCTATTAAAGTTTTTTTCTAGTTCCATACAAAACATAAACCTATTTTTTCTAGATTTGCAAAAAAAACCAAAAAACAAAAACAAAAAAAATAAACAACAACAAAAATGACATTAGTATTTTAATGGGGGAATTGCATCAAATCTGTAATAATGTTGATTCTGCCAATCCATGAGCAAGGTATATTTTTCCATCCGTTTACAGTCTCTGCAACTTCTTTCCTCAAGTGTTTCATAACTCTCCCTGATGGGCCTTTCACATCTTTTATTAAGTATATTCCTAGGAATTTTATTTTTTGTGTTGCTCTTGTGAAAGGTATTGCATCTTTGATTTGATTCTCAGCTTGACTATTGTTGGTGCATATGAAAGCTACTGATTTGTATCCATTGATACAATGGTTTTGCAATCTGAGACTTTGCTGTATTTATGTATCAATTCCAGGAATCTCTTAGTTGAATCTTTTAGGTTTTTAGATATTAGTTCATATCATCAGCTAGGAGTGATCATTTGAGCTCTTCCTTTACCCTTTGGACCCCAGATTTCCTTTTCTTGCCTAATTGCTCTGGTGAGAACTTACAACACTATGTTTAATAGAAGTTGGACTATTCCAACTTCTTAAGTGGGCAAACTTGTCTGCTTCCAGTTCTAAGGAGGAATGCTTTCAAATTTTCCCCCATTCAATATGTTGTTTGCTATAGGTTTGTTGTATGTGGCCTTTATAATTTTGAGGAATGTCCCATCTATACCAATTTTGTTGAATGTTCTTATCATGAAAGGGTGTTGAATTTTGTCAAATGCTTTTTCTGTATAGATTGAAAGGATCATATGGTCTTTGTTTTTACATGTATATGGTGAATTACATTTATAGATTTGCATATGTTGAACCATCCTGGCATCTCTGGGATGAAGTCTACTTGGTGGTAGTGAATTATTTTTTTGATGTGCTGCTGAATTCAGTTTGCTAAAATTATATTGAGAATTGAGAATTTTTACCTCTATATTCATATGAGATATTCTTCGGTAGTTTTCTTTTTGAGTTGTGTCCTTTCCTGGCTTTGGTATCAAGGTAATATTGGCTTCATAGAGTTAGTTAGAAAGAATTTCTTCCTTCTCAATGTTATGGAATAATTTATGCAGTATAGGTACAGTTCCTCTTTGTAGGTTTGGCAAAATTTTGATGTAAAGCCATCTGATTCAGCATTTCTTTAGTTAGAAGTTTTTTTTTGTTGCTGCTTCAATTTGCCAGTCGGTATTAGTTTGTTTCAAAGTTCTATTTCCTTCTGATTGACCCTACGGAGGTTGTGTATTTCCAAGAATTTTTCCATTTCCTCCACATTTTCAAGTTTATGGGCATTAAGATTTTCATAGTATTCTGAGATGATGCTTTGTATTTCCAAGATATTGATTGTGACTTCTTTTTCATTTTTTAATTGAGCTTATTAGAATTCTTTCTTTTCTGTTTTTAGTTATTCTAGCAAGAGGCTGGCCAATTTTGTTTATCTTTCCAAAGAAACAGCTTTTTGCATCATTAGTCTTCTGGATAGTTTTTTGTTTCCAATTTCAATTACTTCCATTCTGATCTTGGTTATCTCTTTCTTCTGCTGAGTTTGGTTTACTGTTCCTTTTCCAATTCCTTGAGATGATTCATTAGATTATTGATTTGTAATCTTTCTGTCTTTTAAATGTGGGCATTCCTAACTTCAAACTATACATCTATAGTAACCCAAACAGTGTGTTATTAGCACAAAAAAAACAGAGACATAGTTCAATGCAACAGAACAGAGAACCCAGATATAAAACCATCCACATACATTCAATTGATCTTTGATTAAAAAAGACAACAATATACACACAGAAAAGAAACATTATACTTTTCTCTTGATAAATATTGCTTTAAAAAAAGCAATTTGAAGTGAAGAGTGAATTATTTATTCATTTGAAAGTTGAGAAAACAGATAAGGAGAGGAGAGCAGCTCACAAAGCATAGTGAAAGATATGTGTACATACTGTTTGAATTAGGAAATAGCATAATCATAAAGCCAAAATTCATAGTTTCTCTGTGTAATTTCGATAAGTCATGTCAATTATGCATCAAGAAATATGACATGACTAAGAATGAATGAAAAGTAGAGGGAATGGAAAGTAGTATGTTGCAGTGGTTAAACAGGCAGAGAATGAAGGTAGATTCATGGGTTCAAACCCCAAATCTACTATATGTGACCTCTACCTGTGTGACCTCAGCATGTTTCTTAACCTCTTAGAACCACATTTTTTTTATCCATACAATGATGGCAGTAGAATTTTCTTTTGATGTTATCAATAGTAAATGAAGATTAAATAGAAAATCTTAATATTTTACTTATTCTTTTTCTTTATTTCTTTTTTTTTTTTTATTGTTGGGGACTCATTGAGGGTACAAGAAACCAGGTTATACTGATTGTATTTATCAGGTAAAGTCCCTCTTATAATTGTGTCTTGTTCTTAATCCTATCATTTTATCACCAACATCATTATTATTTGTCACCATTCCATCATTAACATGAGAATATATTAGGAGATCAGGCTTTCCCAATCTCAAGGTTAAAGAGTGATATTATTTTATTAATGGGACAGGGATATTTCATGCAGAGTTATAATTTTAATGCAAAATTACAAAAAAGAGTAGTATTCAGGTATATAACAAAAACAGAGGAAAAAGTTGCCTAAAAATATTTGACTAGATAGTTTCCTTTCTCCCAAGGTAGTTATTAAGATTTCTAGATTTCTTGCCTAAGAGTATCTTAAAGGTATGAAACACCTGTCAGCAAGTTGTTCATAAATCCATGCATTTCAATATCTGTCCATTTTTAAAAGTAAGTACATTCATGTGTCTAAGCTCTGAGATTCTTTGACTTGTAAATGAGGATAGATTTATTTTGCATATAAGCATACTTGTGTGCAATATGGTATAGAATTTAAGAAAATGTTAAATTCATAAGTTACTGATTAGATCAGCCTTTTGGCAAGCTGAATTGTTTCTTATGCTCTTCCCTGTCATCATGAACCATTCCATTGACATAAACACACAAATTAAGAGGTGTCAGTAGAATTGCACATTAGTTTACTAAAGCTGCAAGCCATGGCATTGCCAATGTCTATAAAACTTCATTGACATTAGAAGGATCTCTCCATTTATTTAGTGCATGATGTGGCTGCCCAAGTAAGGTCTTGGCCGCTGGGTGTTCAGGCACTATCAGAGAGATTCAGCGCTCAGGGAAAAGAAGTATCCCTCTCTTGTCACATGATTATATATTTCAGTTATTCTCTATAAGGAGTTGTGTGGAAGACTCCAAAAGATTTTGGCCAATAATGTGAATAGTAACAAATTTGGAAAATGTGTCCATGCTGACTTATATAAGTATTCTATTTAAACATAATAATAACAATAGCAACTATTTCTCAATAGGTCTTACTATATGCAGGGGCCTGTGATAGGTTCTTTACAGAAATTACTTCATTTAGTCTTTATGGCAATATATGAAGTAAATAGTACTAATATTCCTGTTTTACATGTAAGAAAATTGCGGCATAGGGAAGTTAAGAAATTTGCCCAAGTTTAATCTACCCAGGAAGAAATAGAGTTAGAACTTGAATCCAGGCTATTTGTCCTCAGAGCCCTAATTCCTAAATATTAATATTACAAAGTATTTTCATTTACATTATCCATATGCTACTGGGAAGATGTTAATATTTTTTAATGTTACAGTTTCCCGTTTTACTTAGGAGGCAAAGTGTTGATTGGTCAAACAGTTTTTGAACATATTGTGTTTGTCAGCATAAGCTAAGCTATGCTGTGATAATAAATAAATCTCCACATCTCAGCAGCTTAACAAAAAGATAGTTTACTCTCGTGTGTATTATAGGTCAAGTGGTCTTCCCAGGCTGTACTCAAATTATGGTTCTGGGTTTTAGCTGCTTTTGTTCTATGATTCCACCATCCAGTATGTCTTTGCTTCCAGTTGCACAGATATGAAAGGGATACCAGGAAGAACACTTACCAGTTCTTAACTGCCTTTTCTTCTTACATTTCTATTGATGACATTTCAGTCATATGCTGTCAATTTAGCTCCAGAGAGTCAGAGAAATGTAGGCTTCCTATGAGAAGAGAAATAGGATACAATGTGGCAAATACTCAGCATATTTCTCCTTAAGCTTTGAGTCACAGCTATTTCTTTCTTTCTTTCTTTTTTTTTTTTTTAGAGACAGAGTTTCACTCTGTTGCCCTCTATAGAGTGCTGTAGCGTCACAGCTCACAGCAACTTCCAGCTCTTGGACTTAGGCAATTCTCTTGCCTCAGCCTCCCAGTAGCTGGAACTACAGGCACCTGCCATAATGCCTAGCTATTTTTCTTTGTTGTTGTTGTTGCAGTTTGTAAATAGCGCCAGCGCCCTACACACTGAGCCACAGGTGCTGCCCCATAGCTATTTCTTAACTACTTTAATTCTTTTTCTTCAAGCCTGCCTTTTGTACAAAAGAAAATCATAGAAGAATGTGAGATTTCTGAAGTTAATAAAAAAACAATAGATTTCTTGAATTTTCTTGGGATCATAAATGGATATGCTAACTTCCATACATAATAAAATGCTAAGGATTCTCAAAAACATAATACACATTAAATTCTGTGTATATTTTAGATATCAATATGAGAATCATCTCATTAACTAAAGGTTTTTCTAGGAAAAGAGAGTGTCTTGTATTTAATTACTAGTTTCTACTTAGCTTACTACTATTCTATGATACAGCCTAGCACTTAATTTGTACAGTGTACCATATGTATATGTCTGTGTGTGTGTAGTAGCCTCATCTCACTAGCATGGTTAATTAAAGCTGGCAAATATACTCTGCAGTACTTTCATTTATCCAAAACATATTGCTTTTTTGTTAAGGCAGGTACAAGTTTTGGGTTTGGGAGGGATGGAAAATAAGCTGTTTATGAAGAAGTTATTTTTGTCATAAATATCTTTCTTCCCAACCCACACTTCAAATCAAGTAGAATTCATTATTTCCTTCTTTATATCTCTGCTGTACACTGTATATTCTTCAATCAGAAGACATGTAATATTTTATTGCATTTATTTTTGTGTATATTACTTCTAGAGGATAAATCCTTCAAATACTTAAATTCTGGAAATATTCTCCTATTCCTAGCGTTCTACTGATCAATCACAGCATGGCCCCATGGTAGAAAGTGATTAACAAATACTTCCTCAGGAATGATGGAACATTAGGCAAGCAGGAGTGCTGTATACTTTAATATAATAAAGGTGGCCATGTATTTGAGTATAGATGACAATGTTAGATCAACAGATTTAGAAGTCATAAATTTATCTGAGATGGTTGAAGTCATTGTGTGGGTGAAACTAGGCAAAGGGTGTGCATGGATGGCATGTAACGAGTTCAGGATAAAATAAGGAGGACTGGTAGATTTCTATTGGAAATGAAGAAGTTGAAATGAAGAAATAGAGCTGTATAAAATGACAATTTGAATGGAGAATAATTATGAATGTAACATAAAATGAGAAAAGCCAAGACAGCTGTTTAAATCAAGAAAATCTATATCTGTATCGAGGAAAGACAATCTTGGGAAATTAGTAAAATGGGTTTCTTTCATCCACAGTGGTTCTGAACTATTGAGACAGGTTTTATGAATTCTGAATTCTCTGGGAATTTGTCTTCCTTCTAAAAAGTAAGAATTTGAGGAATCTTTTTCTTGCTTGAAATTCATCTTGTTGCTTTCCATTGAAACTTTTTTCTTCTTCCTTGTTGTGCTGGAAATGCAGAAATTCAAATATATCGCCTCTGCCTAGTAGAGTTAATTTTTCAATTTACATAAATAAATAACCTGCCAAAACTAATTACTTCTCTTCAAAATCTAAATACATTATTTCTCCTCTTTTTCCAGTCTGTCTTGGTTTAATTATTTTTTCATCAGTTGTCATTTTAGGAGCTGGTTTAAACTAAAAAGGGATAATCGGATGTGTCTTACTGTTTTAATTTGGCTAATTAAGATTGCTGCTTTTGTCTGGGTGTCTGGAGACATATATTTATAGCCTGTTCATAGTTTAGGGTGTTTGGGGAAAGTAAAATCAAGGAAAAAAATTAAAAAGCTGTATGTCTATATTCATATTTACATATTAAATGACCATTATCTCTACTCTCCTTGCCTTCCCAAAATTCTTCTCTACTGCCCACAAGAACCTTACAAGCAAGTCCAGGAAGTTGACTTGCAGTTTTAAATGTTCCTCATTCTTATGATTCATAAAAAAAAAAAAAAAAAAAAAAAAAAATCTTACATATGGATAGCACCTATGGCTCAAGGATTAGTGTTGCCGGCTCCATATACCTGGGGTGGTGGGTTCAAACCCGGCCCTGGCCAAAACTGCAAAAACAAAACAAACAAAAAAAAACCCCTCACATATTACACCTGAGATTTCTGCATCTTCCTCTTGGTTTGAATTAAGAAAATGGTGAACATAGCACATGATTTTCCTGAAAAGCAGATGGTTAGCTGACTAACCACATGATTCATGGGGTGTAATGGCCTGGTTAGAAGAAAGATTATACAGCAGCACCTTAAAAGTGTGTCAGAACAAAGACCAGGTGGGGAAGTAGAATTGTCCTTGCATCAACAATCTAGTTTGTGCATTGGAAAGGCTCAAATCTGTATTCTTCAGAGAGTACCAGCTTGAATTTGTAGAGCATACTGTGCTCGAATTGATCTTAGATTGATTTCATACTTCTCATTTATCTTTACTACATAATTGCATAAATGAATTGACCATCTAGAATTCTTACTACCAATGGGCTCAGAGTAGATTCATTACTGACTTCAAATCATGCAGTTAATTTGACTTTGTGTACTGTCCATGACACTAGACCATTACGTGAATTTTGTGATCTAAGGTAGTAGATGTTTATTTCCTTTTTTTTTTTTTTTTTTTTTTTATGTTACACATGCCATCTCCTTTAATCTGCACCACACAACCCTGTGGGGTCAGTGCTGTTTTTAGCCATTTCACAGATGAGCAAATTGAAGTCCCTAATAGGGTTACATCAGTCTCTCAAGATCAGACACCAAAGCACAGTTTGGCTCTATATTGAAGGGAGAGAACACTTACTAGTTGCTAAGCACCATATATGTATTGGTTCACTTAATCTTCAATAACCCTATG
>CAUYPK010004429.1:0-10432 GCA_963574355.1 Loris lydekkerianus
CCCCCCTGGGTTACTCACAGAGATAGGCTTTTTTGGAGTTTTAAAATTCCTTAGGCCTTTTCTCGGAGACAGTACACCCTGTTAAGCCTGAGATTCAAGGGCGTGCAGCCCTTCCTCAGAGATACGGGCCAGAGGGTTGACATATGTTAACAACATATTGTCAGAGGTCTATAGATGTTCTGCCCTGAAGTAAACTGAGTGAATGCTTGAAGATATTCAATTCCCCACTGGCTAATTTTACCCTTGTGATGTTCCTTTAGATACCTGCTCAGAAATTAGTCATTGTCTAGAAGAAGAGATTTACTATAAAAGTGATTGTATTGATATGTAAAAAAGAAAGTAAGAAAATGAGGAAACTAATAGATAAGGGATTAAGTGTGTACGTGACTAAAAAGGTATAAAACCTAAACTTGGAATAAAGAACTTTGCTATACGCCATATCAGAGTGTATAGTCTGTTTCTTGACTTAATAACTACAGGAGTGAGTTTACACCTACAGCAAAGCTTCTGCTCGTTCGCGTCTCAGGTCACGCAACACCTTGCTTTCTAGATTACAAGATGTCCCAGGCTTAAGATCAGTCATTTCTCCAAGGAGCCCTGTTTCAGTTTATAGGAGAACAGTGTTAGAAACAAAATTTTGATCGGTCGGTGTGCTGCTACTGGGGTGTCATCACTTCTAGGCACTCTCAGTTGAAAGAGCAAGGAAATATGGTATAAGTGTGACAACCCATGGCCCCATGAACACACACATCCTATAAGTGTCTCTATATGTAACCATCTCTAAATCAAGATAGACATGAGCCTGTGCTAATACCCACAGTTCCAGTCCAGGGCCATGTGGATCATTCCTCCCACCCTCTCTTACCTATGATTTATACACTTCAAAGTAGGAAACACAACTCTCACCACCTGCCACCCACTCGTTTGTTCAATTCCAGTGCACACGCAAGGCAGTATCAGGATTCTTTATATGAACACCTGTGGGAATTAATGGGGCTTTTTTTACAAATGTGTTCTTAATTTTAAGGTTGGGGCTATTCGTGACCTGTTTAATCATTTCCCATCCCAAGGTGGCATTTGTTTTGTTTGTTTTATTTTATTGACAGAGTCTTACTCTGTATCCCAGGGACTGTACAGTGGTGTGATCACAGCTCACTGCAACCTCTAACTCCTGGGCTCAAGTGATCCCCCTTGGTCAGCCTCCTGAGTAGCTGGGACTACAGGTATGAGCCACTACACCCAGCTAATTTTTAATATTATTTTTTATTTTTTTGGGGGGTGGGGGGTCTTGCTGTATTGCTCAGGCTGTTCTCAAAATCCTGGCCTCAAGGCAAGCCTCCTGCCTTGGCTTCCCCAAGTGCTGAGATTACAGGTAAGAGCCACGGAGTCCGGCAAGCTCTTTAGTTTTTAACTATCTTTCTTTTCTAATATATGCTTTTAAGAGTATAAATCCCCCCCACGCGTGATTTTAACATCACACAAGTTTTGATATGTTGTATTTTTGCCATCATTCAGTTAAAGTATTTAAGATTTTTTTTTTTTTTAGAGACAGAGTTTCACTTTGTCACCCTCAGTAGAGCGCCGTGGCATCACAGCTTACAGCAACTTCAAACTCCTGGGCTTAAGCGATTTTCTTGCCTCAGCCTTCCTAGTAGCTGGGACTACAGCCACAACGCCCCGCCAATTTTTAGTTGCAGTTTGGCCGGGGCCGGGTTCGAACCCGCCACCCTCTGTATATGGGGCGCGTGCCCTACCCACTGAACCACAGAACCACAGGCGCCGCCCTAAGAATTTTTATTGTGAGTTCCTCTTTGACCCTTGAGAAACTTAGAAATACATACATTTTTTTAATGATCAAGTGTGTGAGTTTTCTTCTAGTTATCTTTTTATTACCTATTTAATAGACTAATTTTCTTGTGGTCCTATTTATGTAAGATTTAAATGCTTTGAAATTTGTTGAAACTGATTTACGTGGCTCGGTGCCTGTGGCTCAAGCGGCTAAGGCGCCAGCCACGTACACCTGAGCTGGCGGGTTCAAACAATGATGGCTGCAACCAAAAAATAGCTGGGCGTTGTGGCGGGCGCCTGTGGTCCCAGCTACTTGGGAGGCAGAGACAGGAGACTCGCTTCAGCCCAGGAGTTGGAGGTTGCTGTGAGCTGTGATGCCACAGCACTCTACCCAGGGCGACAGCTTGAGGCTCTGTCTCAAAAAAAAAAAAAAAAAAAGAAAGAAAGAAAAGAAAAGAGACTGATTTACGGTGCAGTATATGGTGAATTTTCGTAAATGTCCTGTGTACTTGTGAAGAATGTGCATTCTACAGTGGTGGGTTTCGTGTTCCTGGATTGCCCATCTCATCAGTTTTCTTGATTGGCTCTTAAGAAAATCATCAAAATAAAACTTTAAGAAGGAAAAGAACAGATACCCAATGAGAGTGCTGCTGGAGTATGACCCAGGAGGGGGCGCTGTAGACGGACACAGACCAGGCCGGGCTCCCCCGGGTGAAACGCAAGATTAAGAACTCTATTTTGGGGCGGCGCCTGTGGCTCAACGGAGTAGGGCGCCGGCCCCCCCATATGCCGGAGGTGGCAGGTTCGAACCCAGCCTCTGTCCAGTTAACTTAGTGGTCTGACCAGTTAACTTAGTGCAGTTAACTTTGACCAGTTAACTTAGTGCAAAAAAACTGCAAAAAAAAGGAACTCCGTTTTGGAGACAGTATGCGAGTCCCCCACGCCTCCGGCTCCTCCTCCGGCTCTTCCTCCTCCTCTTCCTCTCGGGACCCGCCCCGCCCCGCCCCGCCCCGCCCCGCCCCGCCCCGCCCCGCCCCGCCCCGCCCCGCCCCGCAGAGAGATCGATGGCTCGGGCTTCTCGCGCCCGCCTGCCCGGCTTCGGCGCTCGGCTCGCCAGGCCTGCGGAGTTGCCATGGAGACGCGGCCCCGCGGTCTCCAGGCCCCGCCCTGCCGCCCTCCGTTCTCGGAGCTCCGCGGCGCTGGAGACCCGGGGGCGCGCGGCGAACTGGGCGATGCGGGGATCCAGGGCGCGCGGCCTGCGGCGGGGACACGCGATGAGGCCCGGGGCCCCCGAGTGTAGCGAGCTGGACCCGGTCCGGCGCGGGCCTGGCAGAGATGGAAAATACGAGCTCGCAGGTCCGGGCGGGCGTCCGGGGAGAGGCTGAGGCTGCTTCCCCGCCGGTCTCACCCGGCGTCCTCCACCTTGGTCCAGGGGTGTCTGGGATCCGCGAGTGGAGCCGGCGGCGGGTGAGTACCGCCCCCCTGCCCACGGCCCCCCGGGTGCCTGGGACTCGGTTCCCTGGGGACGTCCCTCCCCTAAACCCAGGCTGGGGTCGCCGCAGAGTGGTCGACTTCTGCGCGTGAGAGCAGCGGGCTCTGTCCCCGACCCAGCCCTGGGATACCCGCGCTTTCCCCCATCTCACGACATGTTCATTTCTTTGTAGCATCACCTTTGGGAGGAAGTGACGACTAACCAGAAAAAAAAAGCGCTAATAAACGCCGGGTCCAGGTCCCCAACGTGTCTCCACTCACAGCTGCCGGCGTGGACAGCAGTGCAGGGGGCCTGATTTCAGCTGGGCCTGTGCAGGTGGATGTTCTCCTTCCCTTCAAGGCACTGGGTACCTCTCAAGCCCAGGTGGCCGGACCCTAGTGTCAGAATCGCCCTCCCAAGGTGTTGTGCCCAGTCCCTGTCCACTCCCAACTGTGACCAGCAGTGCTGTGGCCAGGTCCCACGCTGACCTGTCTGCTGTCTCCTGGCTCTCAGTTACCTGTCTCTAGCATGCTCAGAGGCACATCTCAGGTATCCCTGCAACACAGTCCTCCTGAGGATGTTCCCTGCAAATGGTCTGAACTCCAAGTTTCTACCATGAAGCTAAACAGGGCCCCCTCAAGCTCAAACACTGAAAGAGAATTTGTCTGACCAGTTAACTTAGTGCAAGCCGTTGGCAGCTGTCCACAGGGGAGAACCGCCTGAGTGGGGTGTGCAGCAGCTGGGGGAGGGCGAGGGCATGAGTGGCCGCGTCCCCCTGGCAGAGAAGGCCTTGTCTGAAGGCTATGCCCGCCTCCGGTATAGGGACACCTCTTTGCTCATCTGGCAACAGCAGCAGCAGAAATTGGAATCGGCACCACCCGGGACATACCTGAGCAGGAGCCGAAGCATGTGGTACTCACAGTATGGGAATGAGGCCATCTTAGTCCGAGACAAAAACAAGCTGGAGGTCTCCCGGGACACGGGCCAGTCTAAGTTCTGCACAGTTATGTAATTCCATGTGGAAACCTGAACCCAAGTGCCAGTTCAGGCATTGATTTCTAGTCCTTACTGGAAGATTCTGAATAATGAAGTTGAAGGTCCGTCTAGCTGTGGAGTAAGGATCCAGGAAACCCCTGCAATGGCTCCGAGGCCCTTTAGCAGAGTTGTGTGGACATGGGACACTTCCTTCTGCAGCCCCTTGCAGCGCGTCACTGCAACATTCTAGTTCTCCTACACCCAGGCACTGCCAAGGGGATGTTTCTCTGTTAAGCTTCCAAGCCTCCATTCCCATCATGAGCCCACTTTTCAAGTTCTCACAGTTTGTGTTTAGCATTAACTTCTGCCCGCTGAAGAGCAGCTCAGGGCAAGAGTAGGTGAGGAATCACCTATCTGTCTCAGCTCCATTTGCTCGGCCGGGACAGACTGACTACGCTCCAGTTAATGCAGATGGTAAGCAGCAGCAGCCGCCCCGGGAGCTGGGTTGCACTTGCATTTTGAGTTACCAGGATGGTCATTTCTCTGTGACACGCAGGTAGCTCCAAGACACCGTGGGCACACCAACAAGTGCATCCAGATCACAGTAAGGAATACCAAGTTTGAGGGGCTGCCTGCAATGATTTCAAAGGGAAGAACATGGCTTAAATGGCAGTTCTCCATGGGACGCCGAATTTCAGCTTTGCCACAGCTCACACCACTGACTACTTGACATGTCACTGCTGCCCATGTGCAGCCAGTGGCCACCTATGTGTGTGGTGTCCATGAGCCATTCTGAAAAGATTTGCTCTCTGCCATAATTACAGCCTTCCTGGTTGTACAAATGTGGAAGGGTCTTTTGTCAAAGCTGATTTTTCTTTTCTAAATAAACATCCTTTAGGACTCTCCTTTCCCTCCTCTTATTTTAATTTTTGTTCCTAATCTTACTTGGCTTCCCATGTTCTTTTAAGAGTAGTATTAAAGACTGCTAAAACCCCCAATACAGAGGGGTGGTGCCTGTGGCTCAAAGGAGTAGGATGCTGATCCCATATGCTGGAGGTAGTGAGTTGGCCCTGGCCAAAAACTGCAAAAAACAAACAAAACCCCAATACAGAAATGCACAAAACTAAGCAAAATTGCCCTAAAGACAACTGCTGTCAACAGCTTGGCATGTGTCCTCTGACCTGCCAGTGTGCTTGTGCAGTCCTAAACCCTGCATCTCATTCTGCCATTTTCTTTCTTACGCAACTGTAAGATGAGCATTCTTCCTACACCTTTATCATCTGACTAGCAGGCAGCTCTCCTGTGAGCCCACAGATGGCATGGAGACCACATGTACAAACAGCATGTCCTGAAGATGGTGTCCTCTTTGAAGCAAACTTCCTGGAAACGGCACTGCTAGGCCCAAACTGCATTCTAGCCAGAGGTCTTGGCAGCAGCAACCCCTGCAACCTCTGAGGTCTTTGGTAGACTCTCACTCTCTGAGCCAGGCCAGGAGGCCCAGTGACACGTCTTGAGTCCCTGCCTTGCCTGGGAGAACAAGACTTCTGCAGCATGGGACCCAGCAGGACAGACTCCTGGCATCTGTCAGTGCTTCAGTTTAAGTTCTGCTCGGTGAAAAAGCAGACTTCACAGACTAATCTGGAACGTCCGTGTGCTGCTGGCTCACTGCACCTCGCACTAAGCTAAGGATGGGCCACAGTGGGGCTGGCCCCGGGAGGTGGAGTCTGAAGTCACATGTAGTGCTGGGAGGACAAGCACACATGGGCCAGTCTCTGCAAGGGTCGGGGCATGTGTGGGATAAGCAGGCACTGTGTCATGTAAAGGACAGCTGGCGCTAAGCCGCTTAGGCTGCAGGGACACACCATCTGCCTGCGGCGGACAGGCCCTGCCTCTGTCCTCAAGGATGCTGCTCTGGTTGAGAAGGCTCAGTCTAGCCAAGTTTGTTCTGAAGTTAGAATTGTCTTCACTGGTCATTGAGCCTGGACTGCATGCCAATTTCTACATAAACCTGAGCATGGAAGTGCATTCATTGGATTGTCCCTGTGGGCTGACTGGACTTGGGCATTTGATGCCCATGTTATAGAGGCAGCTGAGGTGCAGAGAGGGAGGGTGTGAGGACCGGGCGGACAGGATGAACACAGGTGCTGTGCTCTGATGACAGGGGGCTGGCACTTCCTTCCTTGTGAAGTATGAACACTGATGCTCCCTCGACCCTGGCTCCTCTGCCCAGGCTGAGGATGAGCTACTTTTGGTTTTCTGTTGGATGTTCTGGTATTCCTGCTGAGTTAAAGAAGGTAGAGAGAGAGGGGTCACCACCCTGGTGACCAGGGAGAGTTTCCAGACGGTGCTTCTGGCATCTCCCTGCCCAGATGTGAGCTTGGGGCCACCACAGAAAGCACAGGAGAATTATACAGACAGCCTTTCTTTCTTTGCTTTTTTTTTTTTTTTTTTTTTTTGGTTTTTATTATGAAAACAAAACAAATGCTCCAGGTCTGTGATTACCAGAAACATCAAGGAGTACTTTCTACCATTTTTATTCTGTTGTGTTGAGGCCAGCATTGCAATAAACAAGCTAAAACTACTTACATTGGACTCATTTTCAGTAACTGACATTTACAGGAATATACTAGAAACGGCACTAAAAAGATTAAGAAAAGTTACGGTAAACTTGCATGCACATCATACAGAAAAGTAACATTTTAAATATAAAAAAGAAAAACGTCCTGGAAGTGTTAGGCCAGCATTAGGCAACAGCGCTAAACTAGAGGTGACGAACCTTTTACGTGGGTGGTGTTCTTCCCCATGACTGTAAAAGGCGTAAATACTGCGAAAGAACAAAAACAAACACAAAAGAAATGGTGTCCTACAGTCTGCAGGCCGGATGACCTGGCCAGCAGAGGCGAGGCAGGGTCGCTGGGGTCCAGGAGTCCAGTCGACACCTCACAGCCTGGGCTCATTTGGAGTACCCCACTCTCCACTTCCCACCACCACCCTACACGGCTCTCCATTCTCCTTTCCCCTTGAGAAAAGCATGTTGGAAGCCGCCCTACAGCTCTCAGCCCTGGGACAACTGTGTGAGTAGCTGCGGTCTTCCCAACACAGAGGCCCAGCAAGGACAGTCACCCTGGCAGTGAGGGTGCTGAGCAAGCCACTGGTCCTCCATGCCTCCGAGAGACATCCGCATTGGAGTCTGGACAGAAAGCCTTAAGAAAGTTACAGCACCAATAAACTACAGCTGCTCTGTGACTGGGGGGGCTGTGAGACCTGTGAATAAGAGGGGTGGGTAAGACTCCACCACTGCAGGAACCAGCAGGCAGGAACGCGCCCAGGGTGCTCCTGCTGTGCTGACACAGGCACCACCTCACTACCCTGCACTGGAAGGGCGCCCTACAGCAGCCCCCACACCAGGGTCTGTACATCACCCATCAGATTCTGCGTGAAGACCCATCAGTTGTCGTGTGTTAATTCCTTAAATTCATAGTTTAAATATTCCACTAAAGATCTGTTTAGAAAATACCTTTGAAAAACAAGGGTAACTCTAAAAAATGGGAACTTTAAAATCCATTTATATTTTTATTATAAACAAAACTTAAAGTTTAACAAACTGGCTGAAAACTCACCAAGTGTCAGAATCACTGGCAATTAGAAAAATTAAATCTATTCCCCATTCCCTTCTCAGAGTTCTCTATCCATTGAAGGTACATCTGTCTCTGTAAGGGCTGGTGCAGTCTGAATCAATTTTATTTTTAAAGCTTACCATCTATCAGATTACTGATGACTAGTCTCTATATCCATCCAGAAGTGCTGGCAAAAAGCACTGGCTCCAGACAAAAGGACACACCACCCCACAGCTCCACCCGCTCCCACCTCAAGGACCCCCTTACATAGAGGTTGGGAAGACAGCTGCTTCCTCATTTCTGGGCTAACTGTGAAAATGCCGAAAATGCCAGGGCATGGAGCACCGTTCAGTCTCCTGCGGCCAGAGAAGACTCCACCCTGGAGGCTGGGAGGGGGCGCCCCACCTGCAGGCCCTAGAGGCCAACCCCTGCCTTCCTGGTCAAAGCCACATGCTCTGAGCCTGGCTGGGCAGTGTGGGGCATCCCTGCACACAAAGGCCATACATATGGCAGCCTCTGGAAACACAAAACCAAAACATAACCTTCTGTTAAACTCTGTATATTATTATTATTTTTTACAATAGAAAGTTAAAAATCAAGACTTAAGTTTACTATACATTTTTTTCTCTCAGATTACAAAGTTTATATTATATAACTGGGGTTCCCTAACTTGATTTCCTTTAAAACAGTCCTAAAGAGAGCAGAGGTGAATACAAAAGAAAACAAACAAAACAGTGTGCTGTAGCTGAAAGTCGTCTCTACCTGTGAGTTTCCACATCTCATACAACACAAAAAGAGAAAAAACGAAAACCCGACCAACACAGGGAGGATCGCGTGCACAGACGGAGCACAGCGAGCACCCGGGGCGAGGGGCGGTCCTCACACAGCCTGTCTCCTTCCAGCCGCGAGAAGGATGCATCTCTGCCTTTTTTTTTTTTTTTTTTTTTTTATGCATTTCTTCTGCAATTTCGTTTTTCATTTTTTTAAAAATGACCAATGATGTTAATAAATAAAGTATTTATATATACATAAAATTGGGGAAATGGTTCCAGAGTGTGCAGCAGCAGGGCAGCACTAACAGGTCAGGGTCACACACTAGGCTGGGCTCTCGTAGAAAATTGCTGAACCTTACAAAAAAGTCTTTTTTTTTTTTTTAAAGAATCTTTTCTTCTTTTTTTAAAGTTGAGGTAAAAGCTTCAGTGTACGGAAACCTGCACGCTGCGCACGTGGCTGCCATGCCCCTTCCCAGGAGCACCTGATGTTACCACGCTCAGAGAATGCAACATCCCTGCCTGCACGGCGGCCCCCACCTGTCCCCACCCCACGAGCTCTCCGCTCTGGGCTGGGGCTGTGACATTCCTTCCCATCAGGCACGATGTCCTCAGCCCCTGCAGGAAGAGGCAGCCTCACAGGCACAAGGGCCAGAGCTTGGGTTCCACGTGACAGAGACAAACCTGTCTGCAAAGTAACAGCTTTCCAACACAGTGCCCATTTCAGAGAAAGTCCCTTTGAGAACATTCCTTCTGGAGCTACAGACCAGGCAGGGCACACACAAAGGGACCCTGCAAGGTCCTTCAGACCATCTCACGATTTTCTGTGGTCATCGGGTTAGCATTCAAAGTTGTCATCTCCAAGCGGCCGGAAGCAGTTCTGACAGAGCTCACACTTTCCCGCAAGTCTAATGCACACACAAGGTAGGTCTTTGACCTACGGAAGCGGAACTGGAAGATAATCATAACACTGAATGAAAAAAAAAAAACCTGCACACTATGGAACAAAAGTAGTATATTAACCAGAGAAGGGGACACTGCAGACGTCAGTGTGTGCGGCAGTCACTGCTGTGTGAGTCCAGAGTCTACTCCGAATCGCTGCTGTCAGAGCTGGAGCCGCTGGAGCTGCTGCTGCCCGACTCGGAGGAGCTGCTGCTGCTCAGTCTGGACGGCCCTCCTGAGGCCGCTGAGCCGGGCTTCTCTGTGGAGACACGGGGTGAGAGAGGTGCTCAGTGCCCACCTGCACGCTCGCAGAGGCAGGCAGAGCCCACGCAGGCCTCACGCCACCACACTGCGTGCCACCATCCAGCCTCTCCAGCCAGTTTAATTTAACTACCCAGTGTCTTAATCAATGTTCGTTGAAATCAATTGGTGACGTCAGCAAGGCTACTTACCGTATATACTCGAGTATAAGCCGGCCCCCTTAATTTTACCCTAAAAACTGGGAAAACTTAGTGACTTGGATATAAGCCGAGGTGGAAAATGCAGCAGCCACTGGTAAATTTCAAAAATAAAAATATATACCCAAAACAATTACAATAATTGAGAAATCAGTAGGTTAAATGCATTTCAATATTTATTGCTAAAGAAAAACTGTAAACTAGCAACTTTAAAACTTTAAATAAAGTGCAGAAAACCGTAGCTTAACAGGTAATCAAGCTAAATCACAAAGGTTAAAATCCTTCAAAACTGGATTCCTCCTCCTCATCATCTGTGTGTCCAAACAGAGCTTCAGCTGTATCTGATGTGAGGGTATCAGCATAGACATTGTCATCATCACTGAGTTCGGAGATATCATCATCACTGCTGTC
>CAUYPK010004430.1:0-27085 GCA_963574355.1 Loris lydekkerianus
AATTACACTGGTCTTTATGGTGGATAGGTCTAAGAATGTCCTGGAGAGCTGGTTTAGTTGTCGCAAATTTCTTCAATATGTGAATGTCATTGAAGTGTTTAATTTCTCCATCATAAATGAAGTTCAGTTTAGCTGGGTACAGGATCCTGGGTTGAAAGTTATTTTGTTTTAGGAGATTAAAAGTCGATGACCATCCTCTTCTAGCTTGAAAGGTTTCGGCAGAGAGATCTGCAGTTATTCTAATATTCTTCGCCTTGTAGGTAAGGGTTTTCTTTCGTCTGGCAGCTTTCAGAATTTTCTCCTTCATATTAACTTTAGTGAAATTGATTATGATGTGTCTGGGGGATGTCTTATTCGGGTTGAGTTATGCTGGAGTTCTGAAACTGTCTGCTATCTGAATTTTGGAGTCTTGGCATGTCTGGAAAGTTCTCCTTCATAATCTCATGGAGAAGAGACTCTGTGCCTTGTTAAGCCACTTTATCACTATCAGGGATCCCTATAAGACAAATATTGAATTATCCCAGAGCTCTCGGAGAGAGTGGTCTGTTTTTGCTCTCCATTTCTCTTCTTCTTTGAGAGTTTGGGAGCGTTCGATAGCTTTGTCTTCAATGTCAGAAATCCTTTCTTCTGCTTGCTCCATTCTGTTACTGAGGGATTCTACTGTGTTTCTCAGATCTTTGAGGGAATGCAACGTCTTGTCTGAATGTTGCAAAATCTTTAGTCATTTGGTCTTTGAATCCGTTGAATTCTTGAGATAACTTTTGGTATTCTAATTTGATCTTATTTGCTATTCAGATCCTGAATTCAATTTCTGACATCTCAGCTATTTGTTTGTGCATGGGGTCTTGTGCTGTTTCTGCTCCATTGATCCTTGGGGGTGTTGATCTACTCTGATAGTTCATATTGCCAGAGTTTTTCTGTTGATTTCACCTCATGATTGTTTTTCACCGTTGCCTCTGGCCGTCCTCATAGTTGGAGAGGTGTCTCTCCAAGATTAGACCCCAGTGGGATCACTCTATTGTTGCTGGATCTTTGTAGGGAGTGACCCTGTGTAGTTCCTCTGGGGCTGCTCTAGCTAGGGAGTTCTAGCTGTGGAAGCAGCTCCGGTGTGTGACACACCCAGATCCAGCAACAGGGCAGGAGGTGGTGTGCACAGTTCTGGGATTGCCTGTGCCCAGTGACTTTGGCACAGAGAACCCAAGGCTCCAGCAGTCTCTGGCCAGGAGAAGGGCTCTGCACAGAGGCAGAGAGGACTCCAGAGGGCACGCAGCTACCAGAGTCCCTGGCAAGATGAATGGGCTAGTGTGGAGGCTGGGAAGACACAGGAGGGAGGACACAGGGTTGTGTGGCCCCCGCAGTTCCTGGTCAGGGAATGCAGAGGCCTGGTGGGTGCAGGTCACGGGTTGGGGGTTGCTGCACAGCTCTTATGGAGGTCTGGGCAGCGCCAAGCCCAGGAGTTTGAAGTTGCTATGAGCTGTGACATCACAGCACTTTACCCAGGGTAACAGCCCAAGGCTCCCGTGTGCCAAAACTGCCTCACTCTGTCCCTAAGGATTAAGGCTCTAAGGCAACTCTGACCCCACCTTTAGGCTGCTCAGTCACTAGGTTACATTGTCTCACCTGATCCTTCCTCTGGGACCCTGAGGGTGGAGCTTGCCAGGGCAGTTTTTTCATAATGGCTTCCTGCGCCCAGCTCAGTGGCTCAGTCTGGGGCCCCAGACTATGCCCAAAGTTCTCCACACTTCTGCTCAAGCTCTTCCCGAGGTAGCTCAACTGAGTGCCAAGTCCAAGAACACCAAAACAGTTCACAGGTAAGGTCTTTCCGGTTTGCAGTCTCACACCTGCTTGTACTCATGGTTGCTAGCATGATTAGGTTGATCGAACACACACAACCACTTGCCAGTTTTCCACTGTTTGTGTCCTCCTCCTGGGGTCCAGAAGTCCCTTGCTGGCTCCCTGTATCCTCAAAAGGATGATCATAGTCAGATCCCACCCACCATAGATGTCTGGAGTCTTGTCTCCCCAGACTCGCTGTGCCCAGTTGCAGGGAAGCTGTTACTCGGTCGCCATCTTTAATCTCAATCTGAACATAACTTTTATTTGCACTGGATAACCAAAAATTTTGAGTGACTTAGGTTTACTAAGAAGAGGCTGAGGAAATCAATGAAAACTTCTACAGCCACTAACTCATTGGGAGAGAGGGTAAATGCTCGGTTTGGAGTAAGACAGACCTGCATTTACATCTGTCTCCCTCTGGGACTTAACTAGTTATGGGTAGGCTACTTAACCTCACTAAAAGTCATCTGGGGCTAATAATAACCTCTCTTTAGAACGTTGCTGTGAACATTAAATGAGTATTTTGCACAGCTGGTAGTTTGTTAGATCTTATTAGTAAAATACTAACTTTTTTTAGTAGATACTAATTGCTATTATATATGATAATTACTATTACTTACAGATGGCTTGCTACGTGCCCCTCTTTATCCTAGAGAGCTTATGAACTTTGAAAGCAGAGACATTTCTCTTGGACTTTGGTCATCTCCCTAAATGCAATAAACACTGAACACAGACATCATTTACCTTTTATGTATTTTTTATTTATTGTCCTTGATTTGTTTCACTCAAAGGATTTAGAAGTTAAAAACTTCACTCTCTGATTCTTTCAAAATCTTTTCTTTCTTTTTATTTGTTATGGGTGTGTAGCTGGTACAATTCTTATGATTAACTGTGACTGAGTACTTATTTTGGCTCACATGTAGTTCAAAGGGAAGAAAGAGGAAAGAACAGGAGGGCAAGAGAAAATGTCCCCTGATACTTAGACAGATGTTAGAAGAATGAAGAGAACAAAAAGTATCAAAGATGTGTATGTGTCTGAGAGAGATTGCACCAAAAAATGGGATTAGACTGAGTAAACTTTTGTAACTTGTACTATGTATTTTTCATTTAACCTTTAGTGAGTATTTTTACATGTTGATAATATACTTCAGCAATATTATAATGAGTGCATGAGATGTAGATCTTATGAATGTGTTCTAATTCATTCAACTACTTCTGGCACATAGATTTTTTTCTAATTTTTCCCTAGTATAAATTACGAAGTTAGAAGCATCCTTATATATATGCAATTCTTTTCTTGGAATATGTTCATATTTCTATAATATAACAGGTACTGCTATGATTTACATTTTTGTCAGCAGAGTGTAAAGGCAAAGTTTATAGATAATAAATGGTATCTTATCGTTGTTTAATTCATACTCTTTTTTTTTAGGGAAGCTGAATTTTTTCACGTGTATATTGACCATTTATATTTCTTCCTCTGTGAACTCTTTATCATATTAGTTTCTTTGCCTAGTTGTTGATTGTAATTGCTACTTATATGTTAAGCCTATTAACCTTTTACCATATATGTTTCATTTTTTTAAATCTCATTTTGTCATTTGTGATTTAATTTTGGTTATGGGGAGGTTATATTTAACATACATACATTTTACATTTTATGATTTAAATATTTTTAACTTTTTATTTGTGATTTCTGCTTTTGTAATCATGATTAAAATATTTCATGATATAATAATCATGCTTAAAATAATTTTGAGATTATAAGAACAATCACATGATTTTCTTCAAGTCTGTTTATAGTTTTATTTTCACATTTGAATCTTTAATCTAGTAGGTATTTACTTTGTATATGGCATGAAATAATGATTGCATTATTGTTTTTCCTTATAGATAAATATTCAACTCATTATTGAAAATTCCATCCTTTTAGCACTGGGTTTAAATACCATGTTTAAAAAATAATAAACATTTAAATATAGTCCTCACATGGGTATTTCTGGACTTTCTGTTCTGGTCCAGTGCTCTGGCTCCTTTGCCACCACTACCAAACTTTAAATTACTAAATTTTTAGCCTATTTAATACCTTATATCACTTTCATGGTTCTTTTCTAAAATTTTCTTCACTATTCTAAGTTTTTTTATTCCTTTAAATAAACTTTAGGATTTTTTTTTCTTTTGACCTGTTTGAGAAATCTCTTTGGAATTTTAACCCCAATTTGATTATATTTATAAATTAATTTGGGGAGAATTGACATCTTTATACAACATTGAGTCTTCCAGTATAAGAAAATTGTATAACCTTTTATTTATCAAAATATTTTTTATTTTTCAGTAAAATTTTATAAATTTTTTACATAAGTAGTTTGATCACCTTTTTTGTTATTCCTAGAAGTTTGGTTGTTGCTGCTATTGTGAATGAGAATATTTCAAATTATGTTTTCTAAGTTTTTGGTGGTCATATGGAAAATGCCATATATGGAAAATTTCCATAATTAATGGAAATTAATGTTGTGTATTTATTTGTTAACTGTTTGCCTCACCCAACTTTCTAATTGTTTACAAGCATCTTTCTGGCTGGGTGTGATGGGTCACGCCTGTAATCCTAGCATTCTGGCAGACCCAGGTGGGTGCATTGCTTGAGTTTAGATTTGAGACCAGACTTAGCAAGAACAAAACCCCATCTCTACTAAAAATGAAAAGAACTAGCCAGGTATTGGGCACCTGTGGTCCCAGCTACTCAGGAGGTTGAGACAAAAGGATCTTGAGCCCAAGAGTTTGAGGTTGCTATGAGCTACGATGACATTGTACCCAAAATTGCCATGGCATTCTACCCAGGGCAACAGAAGGAAACTCTGTCTCAAAAATAAAAAATAAAATCCTTTTTTAGTTGGTTCTGTGGAATAAATCACCATAACATCCTAAGGTTGAACAATTTTGTCTCCCACTTTCTCATAATTCTTCTTTAGTTTCTTTTTCTTGCTTCATGGCAATGGTTCAGATGTCTAATGTTAACTGATCATAAGCATACTTTTCTTATGTCTGATTTTAATATTAATACTCCCTTTTTTATCATTAATTATGTGTACAACTGGTTTCAGATAAATTATCATGTTAAGAATGTATTCTAACTTCACCTTATCATTATAAATTGATACTGAATTTTATCAGATGATTTTTCAAGATTATCTGTTGTGGTTATCCAAAAGCATTTCTCCATGGCCTTGTGTCTTCATAAATGTTAAGCATTTCTTAATACTGACATATTTTTACATCTTTATGGTGAGCTACATTTTTACATGAGGTCAGTTTGAGATTTTCTTCATTATGCTTTATCAGTTTTTTTTTTTTTATTTTTATAGTCAGAGGTATTATGTTAGGTCTTTGTTATTTTTGTCCTCTTGAACATTTTATGTAGCTTGGGAATTACCTGTGGCTTGAAGCTCAACTTCAAGAGAGAACTTGATTGTGTCAGTAATCTGAACTAAAAATTGGGGGGAACAATTTCTTAATAACTTTTACATTTTTCCATGATTACTAATCTGTTGTTTTTCAACTTCTTCTTGGGTCAGTTTGCCTCTGATTATTATTTGGGCTATGGCCCACAATATTTGATATGTGGTATTCTCCCATCCAAGTACTAACCAGGCCCGACCCTGCTTAGCTTCTGAGATCAGACGAGATCAGGCGCATTCAGGGTGGTATGGCCGTAGACGATATATGGTATTCTCATAATTGAAAACTAAGCATTCTGTAATTGCCTTTTTGATTTCTTTTCCAATCAATGATTTTTTTTTTTTTTTTTTTTAAAGAAGAGTTATAAAGTTCTCCCAAGTGCTTGGCTCTTTCCTGACTTACATTTTGTAGTGAATTTACAGTTTTGTTACAGTATGATTGTAGAATATGGCCAGAGTGATTTCTTTTAGAGGGAAATTACTTAAGGTTTTTTTTTTTTTTTTTTTTGCTGGCTTAATATAAAATCAAGTTTTACAAACTTTCTTATATCTTTTCTTAACAGCATTGACAGAGATCCTACTCTTTAACCATCTATTAATTGAGCGTTGTTTTAGCCATGTGTCTCATATATGTTGGGTATCATTTTAGGCATTGCAGGATGTAAAACAAGTAAGTCAATCAGTTTTCTCTGAGCTTGACAAAGTCTCTGTGGGACATAGATATGTGAAGACCTATTATTATAAAGAAAGAAATACAGTGGCAGTGGAATGTACAAAAGGAGGCAGTAAAGAGGGAGGACCACACCCTGACTCGAGTTCTGGGAACACCAGGTTGCTAAGATGGCCCCAAGAGGCTTTCAGTACAATGCGTAAAAGATAAATTAAGGGCAGAGACAGATTTTCTGGAGGCAAGACGATTAACTAGGAAATCACTATAGTCATTCAATAATAAATTAGAAGATATAAGAGATGTTAAAGACCAGGAAGAGATTTTTCCATTTAAGGGGCGGGTAGAAGTTGAAAGGTCCACATAGGAGGATGAAGGAGTAGGAAGTTTCCCAGAAGATAAAAGTATTTGTTGCCCTTGATCTTTGGTGACTTGGGGAAAGTAGTTTTAGAGAAGTGAGGGAAAGAAGCCAGTGTGTCAGCAGGTTGAGACTTAAATGGGCTGTGGATATAATGGAAACAAGCATCTTGGAGTTTAGTTGCAGAGGGAATGAGTGAATTAGGACAGTCGTCAAAGGAGCAATGACCAACAAGACTGTTGTTAGGATATAAAGATTATAGGAATGTGTGGAGAGAATAAGGCTGAGCTGAGCTGAGCAGGAGAGAAGGAACGATTGTTGTTGAGAGGGCCCTGAGCAGGTGGGAGACACAGGGGAGAGACACAAAGCCCAGCTGAGAGATGGGCTCATGATCGGTACCTGTAGGCAGAGGGGGCAGAAAGGTGGGATCTCCCCATCTCTTTGCAAGGCTGTGTCATTTTAGAACTTTTAGCCACACTCCCGGACCCTGACTAGAAGGGCTCAGGGTCTTCGTCTGTACATTGACAATGTGCATCATAGGGATGACTCAGGATCCAGTCCTTATTCCCCTGCCAGTAGAATTAGAAAAAAATCTCTACACATACCCTTCCTGAGGCTGTTGTCTGTGTTGGTCATTAAAGAATTTCCAGAAGTCTCTCTTTAACTATGTGGTATGCAACGGATCCTAAGAATAACCCAGACAATTGTAAATAAGGTGACTGATAGATGCTGTCAGGTCACAAAAGTTTCTGTTATTGTACATACAAGGTATAAATAAATCAAAATACAAAATATTTTTTCAAATCATCAGTAGGCCTCCCTTTCTGATTGAAGATTGTCACATCAACATACAACCAAGAATGCCTCAGAAGGTGACCTGTATTTTAGTACATTGTATTTTGATATCTGATATTTATTTCTACTACCAACTTTAAACTCTTAGCAAGAGATTTTTTTTTTTTTTTTTTTTTTGCAGTTTTTTGGCCGGGGCTGGGTTTGAACCCACCACCTCCAGTATATGGGACTGGTACCCTACTCCTTTGAGCCACAGGCACCTCCCTAAGAGATATGTTTAATGCCTGCAAAATCTTTCCATTTGCACTTTGGGCTGTCACCAGTTGATAACTATTCCCCTAAAGGTAGGACGAGACTGAGAGTTTTTTTGTCTTTCTCTGTTATTCTGGAAACCACTTATATCCTTTATATAGAGGGAAACTTCTGGTTTGATTAATGCCGTAAATAATTATAAGACAAAGCCCAGATATGAAAGATTACTCACATAGGCTCCTATATTGAGTAAGATCTCACATATTAAAAATCAAGGTTGGCAGTGTAACAGGCTTAATATGGTTCAGAAATCCCCTGGGGGACTTTTACCATCTTTTTTGCATGTTCATTTTATCAAAAGGCCGACTCCCTGTCACATCTCTACCTAAAGGGCAAGCTCTGGCTCTGATTTTGAGAAGTGTCACTCTGACTATACCAAGAAGTCAGATACCCTGAGTCAGATACTACACAAAGTCAGATAACCCCCAGGGTTGTCCTTGGAGAGGAGAATGAAAAGCAAAGTGTGGCCACATCAGCTCCAGTGAGAAGTACAAATTCAACAAAACATCCAGGGTGATCTGCCACCGCAGTGAGCAGCGCGAAGAATGGCAGGTTGGTCCAACTTCCCGGCACACCAAAGGGAGCAGCAGTGCCTCTGGGAAGTGTGTTGGAAACTTTGGAGATAATTTATGTTTCCACTTGCACTTGCTGATAATCTCAACTGCTCTGAGCCCCTAAATGTTGACACAATCCAAGATAACCCTGGAGAAGGCTGGCCTTTCAGCACCTGGAATCATATTTACTGACTAATTATATAAAGTTGCCTTTGATATCCTTTATCCTCTCACATTCACCCATCAATAACACTTGGTTTAGCAGCCCTGGCCTTTGAAATTAAAACTCAACATTCTCAGACAGTTAGGGTCTTCTTTTCTTGGGTCAGTCCACTTAGTCTTATGGCTCCTCCGACTAACAGGAGCCCGAGATTCTGAGAAAATGAAACCAGAGCGTTGTGGGGGCACCTGGAATCTAGACCAACTTCCACCTGCTGTGTGGGGCGGTGGCTGTTTTTTCTTGCTGTTCAAGAGCCCCAGTGAAAACTTGGGTGAGCAGAGACAGCACGGAGCCTGCCAGGCTCCCCGCCCCACCCCCACCCCCTTGCAAACATGATTAACTTTCCACTTGCAGTGACCTGCCCTCTAGTGTGACTTATCAGCTGTTGGGCCTTTGTCGCTAAAAGAAAACAAATTGTGGAATGTACTGCTCTGCCTGCTAATGAAATGACCCAGCCATCCTGGGGGGTTATGAGAAGGTTTGCAAGTGAGGAGAATAATGATCTTCAGTTTCTGACCTCCTGGCACCGCGGCAGTATTTATCAGGAGGTGCATGTGACTGGTTAAGACACAGAGCCTCAGCTTGAAGGAAACAGCTGCTCTCGGCGTGCTCCGGCACTTGGCAGCTGGACAGGCAGAGGGCTGATGTGAAAAATACCGGACAAAACCACCCCAGTAAGTAACTGGAGAGCTTTCCTCTGTGTGTGTGTGTGTGTGTGTGTGTGTGTGTGTGTGTATGTGTGTGTGTGTGTGTTGCAAGCCACCAATAACTTTTAGTTTGACTTTGGTCACCTTCTGGCACTATAGAAGGAGATCTTTTATTTGTATCTGTGAAAATCCATTTGTGTTTTTACCGACTTTTTTAGAACCTATTCTTTTCAGCTACGTTGTCTTCTAATTTTGAGAATGAATGGGGCATATCTTGCTTGATTCCTGTCTGGGAAACAGTGAGTCTTTTTCCAGTGCTTCAGAGTTTTATAGTCCATGGTATTTAGATTCACAGCCATGATTCAGGTTCTTAAGTAGAGAATTCATAGAAATGAGTTGATGACTAAATTGGATCTGAATCTGTTTTACCAGTGAAACTTGAACACATAGTTGTTGAAAATAACTTGTGAATTTACTGTTTAGCTGACTTGTCAATGTTGAAGAATATCTCATTTAACTATGTATAACAGTCTGCAATATAGAAAACTGACAAAGTAGAATTTAGATTTAGATTAGAGAACATATGAAAATTTCAGGCCTGCTTTTCAATTCATTGAAGGAAAGCTGTATTTTATAGCTCTTTCCTTCAGTGGGATAATCTACTTTCATCACTTTAAACTTTTAGTTGCCTCTGGTCTTCCTTATTTTAGTGTTTTTATGATGCTGAAAGTCTCTTCTTTCTTGCTTGTGACATGGATTATGAAGGTGCTGCCTATGGCTGATTATCATTTCTGGGGGCCCTTGCACCCCAGTAACTGAGAGACCTGCTTGTCTTCTGGTACACGCGGCAATAATGGAGCTTGCTCTTGGGAGAGCAGCAAAGCAGACACCACACTGGAACAGAGCTGCTGTTCAGGGACTTTTGTCCTTCTGTGGTAGTCACCAGATAGAGAGGAAAGGAAAAAGGGGGAAAGAGAGAGGGCAGAACCCTGAGTCGATGATGTAAACCTCTGAAAGTGACAGGCCAAACAGGTTCCTTTTTCTGGATTGCCTGGATAGTAGAGAGGAGGGGCAGAGAGTGGTTGTTTTGATCTGAAGTCTTACCAAACAGTTGTTTTGCTCGGGATGAGCCTAGGACACTCTGGAGTGTGCGTGTTTTCCCAGGTGAATGATGGATTACCACACAGGCTCAAGTTGTACAATTTTCTTGCACCTTCTGCCTCGTGGCACAGGGGACATTGTTCTTTCTCCACCCCTGCTGCCCCTGTTGCATGTGAGAATGGATTGAAGATTACCCAGGGCGCGCTGCCTCTGTAGGGAGATAACCCCACGTAGGCTCTGTGTAGAGTATCCTTCAACACAGTTGATCTTGCCTTGAGTACCACACCAGCCAAAGATTTCTGATGACAGCAGCTTCAGTTGCCCTGTCTGGTAGGCATCAAGAAGTTCTCTCTTTTCTTATCCTTAAAATGTAGAAGACATCACAAAACCTGGAGTGGCCAATGAGAAAAAATACGACTCCTCCATTTTTCACTAACCACTTGTGTGAGGTCCTTGGGTCAACCTATGGCCTGTGACTTCCCTGTCTGACTGCATGGGGCTGAGTGTCTTCCTGGGCTGTTGTATAGGGAGTTTGTTCCTGGTATAGTTCCACTCTTTTCACAGGTTGATGGTGGAAAAGAACTGTCCAGTGAAATCGTGTCTCTGGAATAACAGAGCCTCCCCCCATAAACTGGAATGTCTCAATGGGAGTCAGATACATCCTTTGAATTATCTAACTGCTGAGTTTTTGAAATCCACAGATTATTTTGAAAAAAACATGATACCTTGACTTTTCAAAATCTGAATAGCAAAATAATAAATGTAATTATTTATGCAGATGGTACATTTATCGAGTCAAAGACTTTTAGATCTGGATAGAAATCACAGGGTGCACAATTTAAGGTCTTCATTTCAGAGATGAGAAAACTGTAGCGAATTTATCTGGGTCACAGTGCCCAGCCAGAAGAGAGAGCTCTGGGCTTCTGCTGCTATTCCATCCTGATATTAATGCTAACAATTAGAGTTTATGCTGATGGTGCACTTACTATGACAGATGATGGGCTGAGCAAGAGCATTTATTTTCAGACTTGTCACAACACTGTGTGGTATACGGGGTGGCCATACAGTCCCTGTGCCATTTTAAATTACACACAAACTTTATGGCCACCCTGTACAATATTATCCCAGTTTTATATTATAGATGGAGAAACTGAGGCTCAGAAACCCCTTAGCCACTTGGCCATATCACACAGGCAGGAGTGACACCTGGATATGACTCCAGAACTCACCCACATTAAAAAATAAAAGTGGAACTCCTATGCGAATCCCGCTCATTTGAACTTGAAAGCATGAAATGCAAATGAGAGAATTTCCAGCACACTCAGATTAGACGCACAGTGTGTGTAATGGCCCTCCCAGGCCAGGAAGGGCTAGGTTTCCCCTTGTGACAGTCCAAGCCCACGCCCACTCACTGCCAGCGTGTTTTTCTCTTTGAAAATAGTTTGATGATGGCCCTCATGTTGGTAAGAACAGCAACTAAGAGCTTTGCTATTAATCTGGCGCACATGGCTCTCAGGCCCTATCTGGCCTTTCCCTCAGTTTTTCCTGTCCCTCCTTTCCTTTGAAGAATGGCCGCTCTTCCCAGACCCCACCCCAAATAGCTGGCTTAATGCTGATAAAGCTTCCATCAGCCCTGATGGTTGTGGCTCTTCCTGGGAGCTTGCTGTCCTAGTAGATTGTTTACGAATAGAAATGCTGTGATCTACCATTCTGTCCCCATTGTCCTGAGCTCTGGGTGTGGAGGGCGGGCCTGGCTGGGAGTGGAGACGGAGGGCAGGTGTGCCTTTCTTTGCCCTGCTTTTTGCCCCCAGTCATACTTCTCCCCTTCCCCCACCCCAACCTCTTGTATATCTCAATGCTGGTTCTCCAGCTTGTGGGTCATGAACCTGTGGCCTTTCTGGGTCAGCAGGCAGATAGGGCCTTTACAGAAACCTACTTCTTGAATCCTTTCACAAATGGTGTTTGGCTTTCCATGTTCCTCCTCTCGGTTAAATGTCAAAATTGGGGTTGGGGACAAAGAAAAAGCACTGGGAAATATACAAGAATGGGAGTGAGGGGTTACATCACTCGGTTAAATCACGGGGAACTGTCCCTGAGACAGGCCACAGTGACTGTCCCTGAGAAAGTTACCAGTGTTTTTGCAAGGTTGATACAAGATTATGCATTTTGAAGATCAAGCTATTTATAGCAAGAAAAGGGAACTTTTCATCTTTAATTCCACCTGCTTGCTGCCTCTAAAACTAAGCCCAACTCAGTAGTGGTCAGCCATGCAGTCTGCTAAACCAGAGCCACTGGGAGTTACCTCTGATTCCTGCCAGAACTGCTTATTCCTATGGAAACTGCCCCGTCTACGGGTGTTATGTGGGGACACACAAAGAGCACTCAGGATTGTGCCAGACTCTAGAGGTGGTTTGAAGCAAAACAAAATGCTCTATTCATTTCTTGGGACCTTGTATGATACAGAAACAAAGGCTTTGATACAGTGCTTGTTTTGTTTATTTCTTTGTTTTTGTCAGATTGTGGGTTCCTAAGACACCTGTTTCCACAGAGTTAACTCTCTGATCCCCTCTCTCTCTGTAGGGATCGCCCATTTATACCCATTGGCATTAACTTTTGCATGTCTTGTTTCCACTGCTCTGTGGGATTTGAACTCTTGGGTTTTCTGCTGTTTCCTGTGACTACTGAAACAGGGGATGGAGAGGCGCTGTGCTTTGATCTTTGAGCCCTTCTTTGGTCCCGAGAAGATGAGCCCCTGCATTTGTGGCTACCTGCATAAGACACCTTCTTGTTCTCTGGCACAGCTGTGTGAAAGAGGGAGGGGACTATCGCCATTGTTTACAGAGAGAAAATAGACCATGAGGGGAAGTGGGAGACTTGTCCATGCTCATGAGACAAGTAACTAACTGACAGAGCTCAGCTATGTCACCAGCTTACTGACTCTAAATGCCAGGCTCTTCCCCTTAGTTTATGCTATCTTCTAGAGAAAAATCAACTTCAACTATTTCATGGCCATGCACTTACACATGAGCTGTAGTGTTATCCTTTGTGATAAGAAGTGATGTAACTTGTTTCATTATCTTCTGAGAAGCAAAGGGCAAAGGCATGATTGATATGTGGTGCCATTTCATGCATATCGATGATAATATTTCCAAAGTCTGTGGACGTTTAGCTTTGGGAACAGGGTCAGCTTAGTCACAGACACAGATGCGATAGCATTTGCTCCGTTTTAAAGGAACTCTGTGATCATTTTTCTTCTGGTTGTTTGGTTGTTTTCTGAGATATGAAAAAGCCAGTATGCTCTTCAGCGTGCACTCTCCTTGCCCAACAAAACCATCAGCATTTTTGAAAGTTATGCCTGGCCATAGCTCCTTTATTCCCATGGAGGAATAGTGCACTCTGACCACCAGGCTTAGTGCCCACTGTGATCACTTCCCTTGGTACAGTTATCTGCCCACATCTGAGAACATCTTAGCTTACTAGAATAACTGAGACTCTTCCCTCTTAGTCAATGTTCTGTTATGGCAGCCAGTTGATCGTATAACAGCATTATCAGGATCCTGGCAAGTGCATGGTCCCTGAGGAACCTGTGGTGCTCCTGCACGTTGTAATGGCCAGTGCTCAGAGTTAGGGGAGCAGCTTTGTGACAATAAGAGCTACCACGGTATTTCTTCCCAAAGTAACTTTTTTAGAGAATGAATGTGAAAGGTAGCCTTCTTTGAATTTAGAAGATACCCCCAAACATTTAATTAATGAACTTGCCAGGTCCACCTGGAATGCAGATGGTCCCTGGTTCTTAGCTCCTCGTGCTGAAGCGTAATGAGCAGTGGTGTCCGGCTGATGATGGAGTGATCCCAAGTACAAAGCAGTAACATATATACACATTTGGTGCAGAGCAAAAGTAAAGCCCAGCATGACTGTGTCTCACAGAGTGAGATGAGTCCTCCTCCGAGAGTGGAGAAGAGACTCCAGAGTCTCTTCCCACCCTTCATACGTTCACTAGTTTATCCCACCTTCTCCCCACCCCAGGATTGGCTGTTGTTTCTCGTTGTTTGGGGTGATTGGCAGGTTGAGGTTACCTAGAAAACTCCTTATTAGGTATGTGTCTTCAATCTTTCAGAAGAACTGGGGGTAGGATGGGTTGTGCAAAATGTATAATATTGATTTTATGGTAATGAGCCTCAGGTCAGTTTAGGACACTCGGGGCTCCTTGCTGTGTGTTCCAACCAGGGAACAGTCCTTAGCTGCATTTTTGCTTCTCAGCTACAATTGGTTCCCATTCTCTGCCCTTAGCCCTTCCCTGCCACCTGCTTACCTTTTATCAGACCTAATGAGCTGACTCAAAGAACATTTTTCTTCAGTGGACTACTGTAATAATCAGAGCTTTCTGCATCTTTCAAGAGGACAAAAGAGAAATAAAATGAAATAGTGAGTTGTAAGTCTACCTTCCCTGATAACAGTCCGTAGAATATAAGCTAGTATAAACCTCAATGCCCCTATGGTAAGTGGAGAATTCAACTCAACGTAGCTGCAGATGTCCCAACATCTTTTAAGTTTCTTTTTGAATAGATTGGTGATTTCATCTTCTGAAGGATTCTCTATTTGCCAAAAGCTGCCCCATCTTTACACTTAATTTAGTGTTGGTTTATGTGCACCTGTCTCTGTGCCACAAGACGTTCTAAGCCCTTTGCCATTGATTTGCTTCAGTATCATAAGTGGTCTCAGAGTTTCACCTTTGAACATGTTCCAGCTACAATCATTGACAGAGAAGTAATAATGAGGAGAAAAAACATGGAAAAAATGAAATTCATATCTAATCCCCAAACTTTGTGTTAGTCACTACTTTTCCGTTCTTAATTGTTTCAGAAATCACAAACGAAGTGCATTTGAGTGTGTGTGATTTTAGTTGCTTCTCTTTTTCCTATCTGGGGTGTTTGAACTGGGGTAGGAACCTTAATAAGTAACGAATTGGCCAAAAGCAGGAGCAATGGGCTAGAGAAGAACTTAGGTAAAAGGGGCCATCTATTGTCATGGAATCAGTCTGCAATTTCTTTTATAAAACTGGCTTAGTCACTTCTCTCTTTGGTTTTGAGAAAGTAAAAATTTCCCGTCCATCCAACAATTCAAACCAGGGTGACCAAATTTCCTTGGAGTTTTAATTAACTTTGGGAAAGTACCAGGAGGGATTCCTTCCTAGGAATTTACATACATGAGTTGATTTTGCAGAACTCTGTAGACCTGGAATCAAAGAGTTAGGAAGGATGAATGCTCTTTTGTTCCACACTCAAACACCTCACTTGTGACCATAAAGGATGAATTTCTTCAAGTCTCAACTTAACATAGGTTTCTGGAACTCATAATCTACTCAAGAATTTTAAACAATTTTAAATTGAAGAACTGAGTATAATTGCCATAGTTCTGGAAAACTCATATCATGAGTTCAGTTTGACTGAACTTTGGATTCTGCTCAGCTTTCAGTTCTGTTTTTTTAAAAGTAGAAAGTATTTCATTTATGCATGGAATGCTTGCCGCTCAAAATCATATGAGTTGACAGGATGTTTTAGAGATCATTATTTTTTTATGACAAGGAAAGTGCCCAATCTGAATGCTGGTGCTACAGTTCTCTCTGTCATCCACTTTTGTCCCCACTCTTGGTTCTGAGATGAATCTCTTTCTATTTTCCTTTTGTAGTAAACATTCAAACTGTGTCCGACACTGAGAGGTGAAATTAAATGATGTTTATTTTCACATCACTCAGAAGTAGACATTGCTGTCAATACTTTTGCAGAAGAGAAAAGTCAGTTTTAGAGGTCGTGTATCTTGCACAAGGTCGCAAACCAAGGGTATGATTCTGGCCCTAGTCTGCCTGAAAACAAGCATTTTTTTATTCAACCACATCGTCTTTGTCTCTGCCACAAACTGATGCTCTGTATGGAAAGGGCACCTATTCTGTGGGATCAGGATTCTGCTATTCTTGTCTTGTGACTGACATTATGTCATACCCAATGCACACCCATTTCTATTAGAAGGATGCTGAAGGACAAAGAAGTGTCCCAGGATTTTGTGGATTCGTGATTGCACGCTGTGGTCTCTTCTTAGTTACTCCCCAGAACTCGGTCAGTTTTGATTACTGAGCTGTTCTCTTAACTTTGCTGCTCTTCCCCCTTGGCAGGGTCTTCTGCAGAGCCAAGCCTCTGACAACACTCAAAAATTATACCAGCTCAGGTGGTGATGGTTATTACAAAAGAGAAGCTGACTGACCAGCAGTGATAGTTTGCTTTACCTTATATCTAATTTTTATAAAAAGTGACAATATTGACACCAAGAGGGGTGATCAGATTCACTCCCATAAAATGTTTTCTGGAGGCCAGGAGTGGGGGCTCACTCCTGTAATCCTAGCATTCTGGGAGGCTACAGAGGGAGGATTGCTTGAGCTCAGGAGCTGAAGACCAGACTGAGCAAGAGTGAGACCCTGTCTCTACTAAAAATAGAAAAACTAGCCAGGAATCATGGCAGGTGCTTATAGTTCAGCTACTCAGGAGGCTGAGCCCAAGAGTTTGAGGTTGTTATGAGCTATGATGATGCCACCACACTCTACCCAGGAAACAGAGTGAGACTCCATCTTAAAAAACAAACAAACACACACGAATGTTTTCTGGGGCCACAATTATAAATAGATAAAAGGGGCACAGACACCTTGAAGCAGAAGCAGTATAACGTATCTCATGCAATTTTAATTCTTTATGTTTTAGAAGAAATACCACTTTCAACCTATCTTTGGAAGTTTCAAGGACTCAGGTTGACTTTAGCTTTGGTATTATTATGTAAAAATTAATGGTCTATGGTTTTCAGCTGCAAGGATGAGTGAGGCATCTGTCATGCATAAAATTTGCAACTCTGTGGAACATTATCTCACATCAAACTTGTGGATGAGAAGCTTGTATTTTTGGAAAATTCTTTTCAGCTTTAATTTCTAGATTTAGAAATTTTACTCAGAACCTCAGTGAATACAGTCTAGTTTATAGGTCCCCTTATGTATTAATAGAAGCCAGAATTTACATTTAGCAACAAAAGTAATAGAAAAAAACTCCATAATATATTTTCACATAAAAATGAAATGAATCATATAAAATAATTTCATTTGGTATATTTAAACATATGCTTTTGCACTGGATACCACACAAACATGAGTAATACAGACTTTACCTTACTGGATATTACTACCTTGGCTAAGTGAATCAATATTTTAAAAAATTATTATAGTAATCATCTTAAAATACACAATTATACATCCTATAAAAGAGGGTTATACAAAGTTCTATAGGAATCCAGGGAATGGAGATAACTAAGTATCTCATGATGAGTCAAAAAGATTCCCTAGGGTTCCTGACATTTGAATTGGGTATAAAAGGATAAGTAGTCATAGTTTAAGACAATGACTGTGCCCTACTACATTTTGAAAAAGTCTATACCAGGAGTAACATGTGACTTGAAAGAGCAGGATCATAGGATGTATGTTGAAGGAGGGAGTAAAGGATTAAAGACAAGATAGTTTCAGATGGTTAAGGGTAATGTTTGCTCTTCTGAAGCACTTAGACCAGTGGTTCTCAACCTTCCTAATGCCGTGACCCTTTAATACAGTTCCTCATGTTGTAGTGACCCCCAACCATAAAATTATTTTCACTGCTACTTCATGTGTGCAAAAATGTTTTTTCTGATGGTCTTAGGCAACCCCTGTGAAAGGGTCATTTGACCCCCAAAGGGGTCGTGACCCACAGGTTGAATACCACTGACTTAGACATTTTTGAGAACTATTTAAAGTTAAAATAATCCTTTTTATTATGGAAAATTTCAAATATATATAAAAATATATTCAAATATATATTTGAAGTTAGACAAGGTTGTGTAATGAACCCTCATTTATTTGTTATCCAAAGTTAACAATTTTTAATTCATGGTCAATCTTGTTTCATTTATATCCCACCCATGTTGTCTTCTTCTCCTCTTAATTTTGGAGCAAATACCATATATTTTATAGTTCCATCTATAAACATTTTAGTATGTGTTTCTAAACTATAAGTTCTCTTAAAAAGTCCACAATATGACTCGGCGCCCGTAAAACAGTGGTTACTGTGCTAGCCACATACACCAAGGCTGGTGGGTTCGAACCCAGCCCAGGCCAGCTAAACATCAATGACAATGAAAACAAAAAAAATCCAGGTGTTGTGGCAGGCACTTGTAGTCCCAGCTTCTTGGGAGGCTGAGGCAAGAGAATGGCCTAAGCCCAGGAGTTTGAGGTTGCTGCGAGCTATGATACCACAGCACTCTACCCAGGGCGACATAGTGAGATTCTGTCTCAACAAAAAAAAAAAAAAAAAAAAAAAAAAATTCTGAAATATCATTAATACATCTAAAATAACTAATTCTTTGTTATTGCAGCTTTTCAAGTAAAGGAATGATATGCATATATTTGCATTCTGCAAATAAAACTCTGAAAGCAATGAGGAGGACAGGTTAGAGAGAAAAAAAAAATACTAAAGACCAAAAGAAGACACCAGAGATAGGCTTGAACCAGGACAGTGGGTAATGAAGAGCATGGAAGAATTTTCAGAAAAATTTTAAAGATCAGTTACACATGGGGGAGCAGGAGATGAGGGAACGGAAGAAGATTTGGAGGTTTTAATTTGGATAATCAGCATATAAATATGCCACTAACTGATACAGTATAGAGATACCTTGAAAAGCAGTTTAGCTTGGTTCAATGTATACAAAATCCAAAAATAAATAACTTCCTATTACCCTAAAACAAAACTTTGCAATTTGTGCCTGAAGCCCCAGCTGCTTGGAAGGCTGAAGCAGGAGGATTGCATGAGCCCAGGAGTGCAAGGACGGCCTGTGCAGCATAGAGACTGTCTCTTAAAGTAAAACAAAACTTTAAGACTTGAAGCATTTGAAGTAATTGTGATGCTCCACCTTAACGAAGCCATTAACAATACTTAGAACATATGCACAGAACAGCACCTAAAATGTTGGAGGGGACAGACAAGCTCATGGACAGGCTGAAAACGGATCTTTTCAGTTTACGTCTGATTAGTAGCGATTAACCATGAAGGCTAATGAACACGACTTATTCACCAAACTCCGACCACCAGAGGTTTGAAAGGGGAGAATTAAAAACAATGAAAAGAACACCCTCTCCTCTTATATGATGACAATGTTCAAACAAACAAAAAAGTTGAAAGACTTATACAATGAATACCTTTCTACAATTAGCAATTTACTATTTTTTAAACGTATTTATTTATCCGTTTCTCTGTCTTCCATTGGCTCATCTTATTTTTTTCCAGAATAAGTTGCAGACAGCAGTGAACTTCATTCCTGAACACTTCATCATCATACATGTCGTTAGCCAGAGTTTAATATTTGTTTATGCAGAATTTATATTTTACACAAGAGAGATTAAACTTGTACATTTATTTTCTCAAAAGGAAAGGCTGTGATTCAAGGAGAATTAGCACAATACATGGCTGATTTTTAGTGGGTTATTTATGAGAACAAGAAACTGAGAACTTCTTAATTCTCAAAGCAGTCACACCCCCGCTACAAAACAGCCTTTGAGGGGCAGTCAGGGATTGGCCTGGCAAAGCCTCTCTATAAAATGTTCATTGAATTTGAATAAGCAGAAACTGACACCTGGAAACATAAGCTTTTTGCCAGTAAGTGACAGAGCTGGCACTAGAACAAATCACTTCTAATAATTTCTCATTGCTGCCTCCAACAATTCTGCAGAGTAATAATGCAGCATAGATGATTTATTAGTAAAAAAGTGAAGCATTCTGTGCAGTCATCATGAAATTGCTCCATGAGTGCGTATAGTTGGACAATGGTAAGGGAGGTAAAATGTTCTCACAAAAAAGAATTCTATTCATACACTGAAACAAACAAACAAAAAAACCATCTGTGTTCTTTTTTATCCTCTGACTCTCTAAAGGGAATTAAAGCAGCTCATGATAAAAAGTAAAAATAAAATAAAACTGAAAAAGATCAATGCATTAGTAAAACAAGGGCCAAAATATGCTGGTGAGTCAGGTGGGGAATAAGTTTGGACCTAGAAAGCTTTAAAATGTTCTCATTATGCCAAATTCTGACATGCTAAATCTTGCTGGTTGGTTCAAGAATTAAAAGATGTGTTTGTTTGTATGTTTATTGTTGATGGACATGTCTAGTATTCATCTGGAAACTGAAAAATTCAGTCAAATAGCAGGACATTTACCTATACAAAAAGCAGCCATTCTATTACTGGAAACTATTTCAGCTGTATGATTTTGTTCGTTGGCATTCTGGTTTTATGACACCAGTCTGTATCAGTAGTTCTCAACTGAAAGTGATTTTGACTTCTGAAGGACATTCAGCAAAGTCTGGAGAGATTTTTGGCAGTTCCAACTGTGAGGGGGATGGAGAATTATGGGCATCTAGAGGGTAGGGGCCAAGGACGCTCCTACAAAAGGGTAACATCCTACCCTACACAGGACGCTCGCCTATAATAGAATTATCCAGCTGAAAATATCCGTAGCAGCCAGTGGAGAAATCAGTGAAAAATCTCATTCTAATTGCCTTCAGAACACAGGACATGAGTTACACAGGACTTTCTTCTTGTAACTACAGTGGTGATGATCTTGATGGAATACTGCTGCGTCAGCTTTAGGGTGAAAATGAGACGTCAAATGACCTGTCCTTCACCAGATCCATGAGAAGCCACGTTGAGAGGCTCACAACACAGGTTGGCAGTCCTGTCTGGAGTCCAAGTGAGGTTACTGATAGTTAGTTAGCAGAAAAATATTCAAAGTAATGAGGGCCACAGTGTTGATCAGAGCAGATCAAAGGATCTGTAAGTCTTAAGTCCTAGGATAGTTCATCCCGGGACTGTAGAGTTCATTTCTCTACTTCCTGTTTTCCTCTTCCTTAAAAACTCAGGAAGGAGAACCCAGGCCACCAGAAAGCAGACTGTCTTGCTGCCAATCTGATGACTCTGTCTCTCTGATGTAGGTCACTCCCCTTCCTGCTCCTCTTCCTAATTATAGTTATAATCGGTGTTTGTGACTACGTCCTCTCCCTCGTGTTACGGCTGGTGCCCGTCCCGGCCCTGTGGTCATCCTCTCTTCCTTCTGGGTTTCTGGCTTCTTTCCCCGCCAGACGATCTGCATCAGTGTGTAGGCCTGTGTGCTTCAGTCACTCTCATCTTATAAAAATGCCCTCTGCTTCCCACAGCCTCTGCCAGTTTTTCTTCACTTTCAATCCCAGACACAACTTTTAAGCTCATAGTCTACACATGCTGTCTTTCTTTCTTTGCCTCCCATTTACAACCCAGCTTCTGCCCACAGATCCAGGGACGCTGTCGTTGTCAAGGTCACCAGCGACCTCCTCATGGCAGATTTTTCAAAGGCAGACCGTTTCCTATTTTTTTTCCTGTTTGACACCTCAGTAGTGTTCATCATGCGTGGCGGTTTCCACTGACATGAACGTGTCCTCCCCTGGCCTCATGGCCCAGCGTGCTTTGAAGCTTTCCTCCTCCCTCTCTGACTGCACCTTCTCAAGATGTTTTGCTGCTCCTCCTCTTCCTGACCTCCCAATGTTGGAATCCCAAGGCTCAAGGATGGACCCTCTTATCTGCTCTCTTACACTTTCTTCCTGAGCAATGTAAACCGTTCCTGTAAATGCTGTTCTTCCAATTATAAATTATATCCCATATTCCTCCCTGGAGCTCCATATTTGTATGAATAGCTGCGACTGGAGACCCACCCTTGGGAGTTTGCCAGGCATCTGAGTGTTAAGACATCTTAAGCACAACTCTAGATTTCTTCCCTTAAACCCTCTCCCTCCATCCGACCTGCCTTCTTCACATTAGTAAGTGGAATTATGGTCCAGCTAGTTTTTCCACCTCTGTGTTTCCTCTCATCCAGACTGCATCAGTCTCCAACTTTCAGCTTTTGGCTGCACTGTCACCTCTACAAAGAGGTACTTCTTGACCACGCAGCTAAAATCATCCTTTCTGCCATTCTCTGTCTTAGCCTGCTATGGTGGGTTTTCTTCCATAGCTTTTATAACATGTATTATTATTTATTTATCAAATGGTCTGTCTCCTTGTTTGATGTTGGTTTCCCTCATCAAACTCACCCAGGTCCTGGCATACAGGGAGGGTAGGGGCATGTTTGTTGAATTATTAAAAGACTATTTTGATATGGGGCCTAAAACAGATACTTTTTTTTCACCCTGAACATATAAGACTTGGATGCTTTTGCTGTCAGAGTCATATTTTTAGTTATAATAAAAAGATAACATTTAAGCATCATCCAGAAAAAAAGGATAAAAAAGAGAATTTTTAATTCTTAATACATGCTTGTTAATTAATGGATTGATGAATCAATTAGAAATGTACTTAATTTCTTTGTATTCCAATTTATTCATTTATAACTGAGAAATAATGCTATTGAGTCATTTTTGCCAAAGTTTATCTTTAATTTTTTTTAATTTATTTATTTATTTATGAGACATGGTTCCACTCTGGCACCCAGGCTCCCGTGCCACGGTGTCATCACAGCTCACTTCAACCTTAAACTCTTGGGCTCCACAGCTCCTTCTGCCTTATCTCCTGAGTCATGAGACTATAGGGACATGCCATCATGCCTGGCTATTTTTTTGTAGAGATGGGATCTTGTTATGCTGCTCAGGCTGGTCTTGAGCTACTATGCCCAGTCTCCAAAATTATTTTATATGACAGAGTTAGATAATTGTTTTTTAATATCCTTTGCAGAAAGACATTACATTTGTGCAAGACCACATTTGAGATAGTGCAGAGATGACACATACTATCGATTTCCTTCATCTGAGGACCGTGTTGCACTGATGTTAGACTTCTTAGGGTTTGTAAGTCAAGAGAATGTCATCCGTCTTCACTGTTCTAAGTCTTATCGGAAAGGATACCACTGGGTGGTGTTTTTGGTAACTGGCTAACATGATATAATTTTCTGTGCAGCCTCAGTGTCCTCCTGTTGGAGATGCCATGGGAGGCTGGTGGGCAGTACAGCACAGAAGTCCCTGGCTGAGGCCAGAGCACAGAGGACATTCTGGTATCTGGCCAAGGTGCTGAAGGGTAACTGAGGTGACCAAAGTAGCAAAAGAAGCAACTTCACGGGGAGGAGTAAGGAACACAGTCTAGACCTTGGCAGGGTCACAGACACCTCTGCAAAAAAGAAAACATTTTTTCTGAAATGAGTGTTCACTTTGAGGTTGCTCATGGATTCTTGGGAGGAGATTAAAATTTCAATATCTTAAATTTTTGTGATACTGAACAGTAGCAAGGAAGGTTGTCTTCCCCACCCCACCCCACCCTTTTGTACTGTGCAAGTCTATTTGTTTTAAGGTATAAAAGAAAGACATCAGATGGTAGAAGCACAGGAATGCCAATTTCCCCTTGTCTTCCTTCATTGTAAAAAACAAACAAAAAAACTGAAAGGAATCTATGGGTGCAAACACACAAAATTCTACATTTTATGTTGGAATTTTATAGATCTCTGATTCTTGGTTAAGAACCTAGCTATGGACTGAAGTTTGTCCCTATAGAATTCACATGTTGAAGCCCTAACATCCAATGTGACTGTTTGGGAGTAATTAAGGTTAAACAAGTTCACAAAGGTGGGGCTCTAATCCACTAAGGCTGGTGTCCTCATCAGAAGAGACCCCAGAGTGCTCTCCCTCTCTCTCTCTTTCTAAAATGTGAGAACACGAGCATCTTCAAGCCAGAAATAAAATACTCACTAGGGACTTCTCAGCCTCCAGAACTGTGAGAATGAATTTTCTTTCTTTCTTTCTTTCTTTCTTTCTTTCTTTCTTTCTTTCTTTCTTTCTTTCTTTCTTTCTTTCTTTCTTTCTTTCTTTCTTTTTTAAGTCAGAGTCTACTTTTTCACCCTCTGTAGAGTGCTTTTCTATCATAGTTCACAGCAACCTCAAACTCCTGGGCTCAAGCAGTTCTGTTGCCTCAGCTCCCAAGTACCTGGGACTACAGGCACCCGCCACAATGCCCAGCTATTTTTTTTTTTATTGTTGTTGTTATTTGTTTGTTTAGCAGGCTAGACTGGGTTTGAACCCACCAGCTCTGGTATATATATGACAGGTGCCCTAACCACTGAGCTGAATGCTAAACCAGAGAAATAAGTTTCTGTTGTTTCAGCTATCTCATCTTTGGTATTTTTTAGAAACTGCTCTGCCCCTAAGGTAGCTGTGCTCAATGGTCACTGGTCCATGGAAGGGACAGAGAGATAAGAGAACTCCCCAACGATCAAATGTTCTGCATCTAGAACATTCTGCCCCCCTGTGGGTGGGGCATATGGGAGCCTCAGCACACCTTAGTAGGGGCAGCCATACTGTGCTTGGCTCTCCCTGCTCTGGGTTTTGTGAACACACAGCAGGGTGAAGGGTGGAGACCACACAGGAGGGGCGTGTTCTGGTGATGGGTGGGCCCCTCTTCTATAGAGGTGTCACTGGGCAGGTCATCTATCTGAACCCAGGGGCCTCTTCCAATTTTCTTTCAAGTGTTTAATGAGGTAGGAATCCTCCTAGACATGATAATCTTATTTTGTAAAGTAGGGAACCATATTTCCCCACAGTTAAGATTGGAGTGACCTGAGCCTTAAACAAACCTCTGGAAATGTGAGAAGCATTCACTTCAAAAAATTCCATTGACTCTCATCCTTGTCCCTCTTGAGAAAGCAGCCATTGTCTAATGTCTAGTAGCATTTGGGTACAAGGATAATGTGAGCTGCAATTTGCAGGCTATTTATTCCCAAACCTGGTAGAGCAAGGGCAGTCTCCCAAAATCGAGTGGTGCTGTCAGAGTGAGTTTGGACTGGAGGAAGGGGAGAACTTGAAGGTCTTTCCTGGAAGAGTTAAAAAGAAAAGCCAAAGTTTGAGTGGCCAGAGGTAATCAGCAAAATCTGTGCAATTGGATGTGACAGGAGTAAAAAGAGATTCAATTGTCAGAGCCCGAGTACCAGTGGTTTGTGCCATGACCCATTTTGAGTTCCAAGACTCCATTTTGAGTTCTTCAGCTCAAATCCACACCTCCCCTTCACCCATCTCAGAGATACCCAGCACTGCCCCAGACGCTCAGCATCCACCAGCCATAGCTTTTAATTAAAAACCCCACTATCATGTTAGAAGTCTAAAATAAATTTTAGATGATTATTTTGACAAGGAGAGATGCTTAGGTTGGAATAATATTTGTAAAATTAAAGAGCTAAATTTCCTTGAAATACAACCAGTGAGTAAAAATTCCATGGCCATCAGTCATACCCAAATTGTAAAAAGGTGGCTGTGTGTCAGAAAACTCACATCTTTTTTAAGCAGGTGCATTCGTTCAGTATCAGTCTTTTGTTCCATGAACTTTTTATGTCCCAGAGACCCCACTATGTGTCTGGATTCTATGGAAGCTCACTGTAATGGAATATTTTCATCTAATTCACTAGCTCATGTTTAAATTTTGGCAAATCCTGTTATCCTTTGACCTTGAGGTTCTCCTTTACAGAATGAAGTAGTCAAACTGGTAACTAAATAAAAGGTCCCCTTGAAAAGTGGAACACTTCCCTATTTCTTCTATTACCACAACCTCTTTGTCTTCCTTAGACTAAAAACACTATCCTCCTCATAAAATACTCTCCCAGACTGATTTCTTCAAGGGTTTTCCCTGCACTCTATTCTAGTATTTTTATAGTTTCATGTCTTAAGTTTAATTATTTTATCCAGTGAGAGTCTATCTTAGTTAATGGTGAAAGGTGTGAGTCCAGTTTCAATCTTCTACAGGTTGCCAGCCAGTTCATCCAGCACAATTTGTTAAATAGGGAATCTTTTCCCCACTGAATGTTTTTAATTGGCTTGTCAAAGACAAATAATGATAAGTAGTTGGATTCATCTCTTGGTTCTCTATTCCAGGCATCTACTTCTCTGTTTTTGTGCCAGAACCATGCTGCTTTGATCACTATCGATTTATAGTATAGTCTGAGGTCTGGTAGCATGATTCCTCCTGCTTTGTTTTTATTTCTGAGCAATGTCTTGGCTATTCGAGTTTTTTTCTGATTCCATACAAAATGAAGTATTATTTTTTCAAGCTCTTTAAAGTATGACAGTGGAACTTTAATAGGAATTGCATTAAAATTGTATATTGCTTTGGGTAGTATGGACATTTTAACAATGTTGATTCTTCCCAGCCATGAGCATGGTATGTTTCTCCATTTGTTAACATTTTCAGCTATTTCTTTTCTTAGAGTTTCATAGTTCTCTTTATAGAAATCTTTCACATCCTTTGTTAGATAAACTCCCAAATATTTCATCTTCTTTGGGACTACTGTGAATGGAATAGAGTCCTTAACTGTTTTTTCAGCTTGACTATTGTTGGTATATTTAAACGCTACTGATTTATGAATGTTGATTTTGTAACCTGAGATGCTGCTGTATTCCTTTTTTCACTTATAAGAGTGTTGTAGTAGAATCCCTGGTGTTTTCCAGATATACAATCATATCATCTGAGAAGAGTGAAAGTTTGATCTCTTCTAACCCTATATGTATACCCTTGATGACCATTTCTTCCCTAATTGCAGTGGCTAAAGCTTCCATTCCAATATTAAAGAGCAGTGGAGACAATGGTAGCCTTGTCGGGTTCCTGATCTAAGTGGAAATGATTTCAATTTAACTCCATTCAATACGATATTGGCTGTGGGTTTGCTGTAGATGACCCCTATCAGTTTAAGAAATTTCCCTTCTATACCAATTTTCTTAAGTGTTCTGATCATGAAAGGATGCTGGATATTATCGAAAGCTTTTTCTGCATCAATTGACAGAATCATATGGTCTTTGTTTTTTAATTTGTGTATGTGTTGAATTATACTTATACATTTATGTATATTGAACCAGCCTTGAGACCCTGGGATAAAACCGACTTGTTCATGATGTATAATTTGTTTGATGTGTTGCTGGATTCTGTTTGTTAGGATATTGTTGAATATTTTTGCATCTATATTCATTAGTGATATTGGTCTATAATTTTCTTTTCTTGTTGGGTCTTTTCCTGGTTTGGGGATCAGGGTGATGTTTG
>CAUYPK010004432.1:0-25034 GCA_963574355.1 Loris lydekkerianus
ATGTTCTAGCTCCATCCATGCAAACATGAAAGAGGTAAAGTCTCCATCTTTCTTTAAGGCTGCATAATATTCCATGGTGTACATATACCACAATTTATTAATCCATTCATGGATCGATGGGCACTTGGGCTTTTTCCATGACTTAGTAATTATGAATAGGGCTGCAATAAACATTCTGGTACAAATATCTTTGTTATGATTGATTTTTGGTCTTCTGGGTTTATGTTCAGTAGAGGAATTACCAGATTGAATGGCAGGTCTATTTTTAGATCTCTAAGTGTTCTCCATGTATTTTTCCAAAAGAAATGTAATAATTTGCATTCCCACCAGCAGTGTAAAAGTGTTTCCTTTTCTCCACGTCCACATCAACATCTCTGGCCTTGGGATTTTGTGATATAGGCTAGTCTCACTGGAGTTAGATGATATCTCAAAGTAGTTTTGATTTGCATTTCTCTGATGATTAAAGATGATGAGCATTTTTTCATATGTCTGAAGGCCGTGTGCCTGTCTTCTTTAGAGAAGTTTCTCTTCAAATCCCTTGCCCAACCTGTGACGGGATCCTTTGTTCTTTTCTTGCTAATGCGTTTGAGTTCTCTGTGGATTCTGGTTATTAAACCTTTGTCAGAGACATAACCTGCAAATATCTTCTCCCATTCTGAGGGCTATTTGCTTGCTTTACTTACTGTGTTCTTGGCTTTGCAGAAGCTTTTTAGTTTGATCAAGTCCCAGTAGTGTATTTTTGAAGCTGCTTCAATTGCTAGGTGGTCCTCCTCATAAAATACTTGCCCAGACCGATTTCTTCAAGGGTTTTTCCCTGCACTTTCCTCTAACAAAGGACGTGAAAGATCTCTATAAAGAGAACTATGAAACTCTAAGAAAAGAAACAGCTGAAAATGTTAACAAATGGAAAAACTTACCATGCTCATGGCTGGGAACAATCAACATCATTAAAATGTCCGTACTACCCAAAGCAATATATAATTTCAACGCAATCCCCATTAAAGCTCCACTGTCATACTTTAATGATCTTGAGAAAATACTTCATTTTATATGGAATCAGAAAAAAACTCATATAGGCAAGACATTACTCAGAAATAAAAACAAATCAGGAGGAATCGCGCTACCAGACCTCAGACTATACTACAAATCGATAGTGATCAAAACAGCATGGTATTGGCACAAAAATAGAGAAGTAGATGTCTTGAACAAAATAGAAAACCAAGAGATGAATACAGGTACTTACCGTTATTTAATTTTTGACAAGCTAATTAAAAACTTTCAGTGGGGAAAAGATTCCCTATTTAACAAATTGTGCTGGGTGAACTGGCTGGCAACCTGCAGAAGACTAAAACTGGACTCTTACCTTTCACCATTAAGATAGACTCTCACTGGATTAAAGATTTAAACCTAAGACATGAAACTATAAAAATACAGACCAATATTTTCAACTGTTTTCCTCATACTTTCTTTGAGGACTTTTATAGTTTTATGCATTAATTTTATTAGTTTTATTAGTTTATGTCTTGAATCAATTTTTGTGAGTGGAGAAAGGTGTGGGTCCAATTTCAGTATTTTACATGTGGATATACTGTTCTCCCAGCACCATTTATTAAATAGGGATTAATTCCCCCAGTGTATGTTCTATTTGTTTATAGAAGATTAGGTGGCTATGAGATTTTAGTTAAATCTCTTTGTTTTCTACTCTATTTCAGATGTCTATGTCTCTATGTGCCAACACCATGGTGTTTTGATCATTGTGGCCTTGTAGTACACCCTAAAGTCTGGTAGGTTGATGACCTCAGCTTTGTTTTTATCACTTTGAACTGCCTTAGCTATATGAGGTTTTTTCTGGTTCCATACAAAACAAAAAAAATATTTTCTCCAAGTCTTGAAGTACAATGTTGGTATTTTAATAGGGATGACACTGAATGTGTAGATTCCATGAGCATGGAATGTTCTTCCATTTGTTAATATCATCTGCTATTTCTTTTCTTAGGGTTTTGTAGTTTTCTTTATAGAGGTCCTTCACCTTTTCTGTGAGGTTCATTCCTATTTATTTGATTTTCTTTGAAGCTACTGCTAAGGGGATTGTGTCCTTAATTAGTTTTTCATCCGGGCTGTTATTGGCGTATACAAAAGCTACTGACTTGTGAAAACTGATTTTATATTCTGAGATATTACTGTATTTTTTTTTTTTTATCACTTTCATGAGTCTTGTGGTTGAGTGTTTGGGGTTCTCTAAGTATAAGATCATATCATCAGCAAGGAGGGAGAGTTTGACCACCCCAACCCCCATTTGGATGCCCTTTATTTCCTTCTCTTGCCTGTGTATTAGCTAGAATTTCCAGCACTGTTGAATAGTAGTGATGATAGAGGACAACCTTTTCTGCTTCAATGTGGAGAAGCTTTCAGTTTTACTCCATTCAGTTAAATATTAGCTGTGGGTTTGTAATTGATGGTTTTAATCAGTTTAAGAAATGTGCCGCCTATGTGTATACTCTTCAGTGCTCTAATTAGAAAAGATGCTAGATTTTATAAAATGCTTTTTCTGCATCTAGTGAGAGCATCATATGGTCTTTGTTTTTGCTTCTGTTGATATGGTGGAATATGTTTATGTACTAGCGTATGTTTTACCACCCTTTCATCCCTGGGATGAAACAAACTTGATCATGATATATGACTTTTTGATGATAAACTTTAGTCTATTGGCTAGGATTTTGTTGAGAATTTTTGCATCTATATTCAATTTTGAAATTGGTCTGAAGTTCTCCTTTTCAGTTGGGTCTTTTCCCGGTTTTGGCATCAGGGTGATGTTTGCTTCTTAGAACGTATTGGGGAAGATTCCTTCCTCCTCAATTTTTTGAAATCTATTCTGCACTGTGGAAATGCAGAAAAGGGCATTTTTTTTTTTTTTGGTTGGGAGATTTATTTTTTATTTTTTTGTTTTATCTCAGTGTTTGAAATTGGTCTGTTCAGATTTTCTTCCTGACTAAGTGTAAGGTGAGGGCATAATTCCAAATATTGATCCATTTCCTTTACACTGTCAAATTTCTGGGCATAAAGCTTTTTGTAGTATTCGGAGATAATCTCTTGTATCTGTGTGGCATCTGTTGTTATTTACCCTTTATCATTTCTGATTGAGGTTACTAGAGATTTTACTTTTCTATTTCTAGTTTGTCTGGGCAAAGATTTATCTATTTTATTTATGTGTTAAAAAAAACACTCCTTATTTCATTAATTTTTTGATTTTTTTTTGTTTGTTTGTTTTCAATTTTATTAATCTCCGATTTAATTTTTGAAATTTATTTTCTTCTGCTGGATTTAGGCTTGGATTGTGATAATTTTCCCAATTCCATAAGTTGTTTTCTCAGTTTGTTGATGAGTCCAATTTCTGTTTTTCAGATGTAGGCATCAAAAATGATAAATTTTCCTCTCAGGATTGCTTTTGTTGTATCCCACAGGTTTTGGTAGTTTGTGTCTTCATTGTTGTTATGCTCAAGGAAGCAAAATATTTCCTCTTTTATTTCTTCCTGCATCCAACTCTCTTTCAGCATAAGGTTGTTTAATTTTCATGCTTTTGGTGGGGTTGAAATTTTTTATTGGAATTGAGTTTCACCTTTAATGCCTTGTGGTCTGAGAAGTTACAAGGTAAAATTCCAATTCTTTTGATTCTGTTGAGGTTGTGTCTTAGGATATGATCAATTTTGGAAAATGTTCCATGGGCCAATGAAAAGAACGTATATTCTTCTTCTTCTTTTTTTTTTTTTAACTATCTGTTTAATGGCTGTGTAACATACACAGACAGGATATCCAATAACATTGTAATCATTCACTTATTTTTGATATTCAGATTTTTTACGATTTTTGACTATTATAAATAATGATACACTGAAATCCATACATATTTGCATTTAGGATCATTTCCTAAATAAAGTAGAATTACTAAGTCAAAAAGCATGAGTGCTTTTAAGATTTTTTTTAAAGCTATAAGATTTGTGTGTTCTCATGTAAATTTTATTCTTTACTTTCGGATGGACTGTTCCAGTTGTGCTAGGGTTCCATTTAAGTCAGTTGTATTTTTGTTTAATTTTGGTTTAGAGGATTTGTCCATCTCTGTAACAGGAGTGTAGAAGTTCCTTGCTATTATGGTATTATGGGGTATCATATTGCTCAGACTTATTAAGGTCTGTTTCAGGAATCTGGGAGCATTTAAGCTGGGTTCATATTTAGAATTGAAATGTCTTCTTGTTGTATTTTTCTCTTGACTAATATAAAGTATTCATATTTGTCTTTTTTGACTTTAGTTGCTTTAAATCCACTTGTATCTGAAACTAAGATCACAATCCCTCTTTTCTTTTGAATTTCATTTGCCTGAAAAATTGTCTTCCATCCCTTAATTCTAAGTTTTAATTTGTTTTTTGAGCCTAGGTGTGTTTCCTGCAGACAGAAAATGGATGGCTGGTGGTTTTTTTTAATCCAATCACCCAATCTATGCCTCTTCAGTGGGGAATTCAAGCCATTAACATTTTTTGAAATAATTGATGAGTGTAGTAGTATTCTATTAATTTATTTTGTGAAAGTCCATTGCTTAGTTTTATCTTTTGCAACTTGTGGAGGCTAAAATTTTTCCTCTAGTTTCCGGGTGCTTACTTTGCTGGTGGTCCATTGTGATGGTCAGTATGTAGAATAGATTGAAGTATTTCCTGTAGAGCTGGTCTTGTTGTGAGAAATTTCCTCAATGCTTGCATATCAGTAAAAGTTTGATTTCTTCGTGTATTTTAATGCTTAGCTGAGCAGGAAATAGGATTCTGTGCTGGAAATAGTTCTGTTTAAGTAGATTAAAGGTAGATGACTTTTGTCTTCTGGATTGAAACATTTCATTAGAGAAGTCTGTAGTCACCCTGATGGATTTGCCCAAGTAGGTCAATTGGCACTTACTCCTTGCAGCTTGCAAAATCTTTTCTTTTGTCTTGACTTTGGACAGTTTCATCTTAATATGTCTTGGAGAAGCTCTATTTGACTTGAGGTGACCTGGGATACTATATCCTTCTGAAATGTGTGTGTCAGAATCTTTGGTGATATAGGGAAATTTTCACTTATAACATTCTCTAGTATGGCTTTCATTTCTCTGGAGCATTCTTCTGCCCTTTCTGGGATACTTATAACTCGTATGTTTGATGCTTCATGAAGTCCCATAATTATGTCAGTGGAAGTTTTGTTTTCTGTCTCTTTTTTTTCTGACCCCTTAAGTATCGGAGTTATCTCAAGAGCTTTGACTTCTACCTCTGGGATTCTTCCTTCTTCATGGCATTTTTTTTTTTCTTTTTTGCAGGTTTTGGTTAGGCCATGTTTGAACCCACCACTTCTGGTATATGGGTCCAGCATCCTACTCCTTTCAGCCACAGGTGCCACCCAATGGTCTAATTTGTTATTGACACTTTCTACTGAATCTTTAATTTCCCTAATTGACTGCTTCAATTCCTTTAGCTCTGCTCCATCTTTTTCATTTTCTTCATATCGCTTGTCTCTTGTTTGATTCTGTTTTTTTTTTTTTTTTTTTTTTAAATTTAGTTTGTGTTATTTTCCACTTTCTCAGTAATTTCCTTCTTTGTTTTTACCACCCATATTTTAAATTCCATCTTTGTCATTTCTCACATTTCTCTATAGGTGGAATCCTCAGCAGTAGCTACCTCATGGTCCCTTGGGGGTTTCTCTGGTCTGTTTTTTCATGTTGCCAGGATTTTTCTGCTATTTTTTCCTCATGAGTGTTTCCTTTTGTCTGTTTCCTTGCTCTAATTTTTCTTTCACTTCCTCTTGCTCTTTAAGTTGCTGTGCCTATGACCTAAGGTGTTGATGTTTCCTTCTCATGCAGGACTTAAAGGATGAAAAGATTGAAGAGGAAGAAGGGAAAAAAGATAAGAAAGGAAGAAAAAAGAAAAAGGAAAGGGAGTGATTATGAGTAAAAGGGTAGATTGACAAAAAGAAAAGAGGTGCAGAATGAGTGAGACAGGAGTAATAAAGTACATTAGGGTACTTTGACCCATAACTTAAAAATCCCCAATCTCTGGGGGTGATGAGTTGAATACTTTCCTTGAGGTCTCCAACTCTTTGTCACCCTAAGCAGACCTCCTCCACCCAATAGAGAAGAAAATCAAAAATCTATAAATCATACCAAAACCAACCAACAAAAAACCTTATAGGATAAATTAGGAGGAAAAAGAAAATAACAAGGGCAGAAAAAGTAGCAAAAATGAAGTTCTTACTATTAACAAAGGAAGCAATGAAAAATTAAATTTACACCACAAAAATAAAGAAAACAAGACAAGAAAAAATATAGGGAAAGAAAGTTGAAATAAAAAAAAGAAAGAAAAAAGAAAACAAAAACAAAGCTATAAATATCTTGTTGAATATTGCTTGGGCAACAGGTGATCTTCTGGGGTATGAAATGCTAATCACAATGTTGATACAGCTGTATAAGATGGAGACTGCAGGCCTCTGCTGACTTCTTTGCCCACGAACCCCAAAGGGTTGAGACCTAAATCTCTCCTTGTCCCATTTAAAAGACACTTCTAGCCATGACCCTTGGCTAAGCAGAGTATTTCCAAGGAAAACATGGGTTGTTGGGATCTTTCCTGAAGTGACCTCCCATTTCTCAAGGCCTTGAGAACCGGCCTCGCTCTATGCCTCTGAGAGTACTGAGCCTGCAAGGCAGCTCTCCTGCTGCTGATCAATGAAATCTCCACTCTTCCCCATAGCTCAGTCCTGGCCTCTGGGGGCTGTTTGAAGTCACTTGATAACTCGCCCAAGTTCTCTCAGCATGGGCCTTGCCCTGGGACCCTGAGGGAGGATACTGCAGGGAAGCACTCAAACAACTGCTGCAAAGAACTCACAGCCAAGCAATGAAAGCTCTGTTCTAGCACAGTGGCTCAGTGTTGGACTCTGGACAGCACTCAAAGTAACTTTCACACTCTCCCAAGGTCTCCCAAGGTAACACAACCACGTGCCCAAGTCCAAAGTACCAAAACAACCCAGAGGTAAAATCTTCTGTGTATGAAATATCACTGCTGGTGTAGCTATAGCTGTGGCAACACCATGGTTTCAGACTGAATGCAACTGCTTGCTGCTTCTTCACTGCTTTTGTCCTCCTCCAGGGTGCCAGAAGTCTCCTGCTGCCTCTCTGCATCCCCAAAGGGATATTTCTGGGCAAAGCCCACATGCCAGAGATGCCTGGAGTCTTTTCTCCACATTCTCACTGTGCCTGGTTGCAAAGAAGCTGTTACTGGGCCACCACTTGCTCCACTTCTAGCTCAGCAGTCTTAAGAATAGCATAAAAGAATTTTAAATGATAAAAATAAAGTTCTTCATTAATTTCTGTTATTTCAAAGAGTAATGACACTGAATTTTTGGTACTTAGTAAGCATCTTTAATTAAATAGAACATTTTCCTTATTGAATAGATGAAAAGAGAAGAGAAAGATAATTTTAGGGAAAATACTTATGATTAACAAACTTCTCATACAAACTTTTGTGTTAAATAAAATATTCATATTTCTTAAAAAATGCTTATCTCACATATAATACCTTATTTCATGCTCATAAGAAATCCATGGGGAAAAGAATATCCTCAATTAAATATCAAATAATATGTTCCATATTATATTTATCTGGTAAGAAAAGGCATTGGAATTCAAATCCAGATTTACATGATTCCAAATTGCATACTCTAAACTGTTGAAGTAAACAACCTCCTCTATACTGTACTAATTTTTAAATTTATTTTCTTCATGTCTCTCTTTCAACATCCTAGAATAATCAACACCTATATTCATAAAGCTTTTTGTATGAGAAGAAAATCTACACTTGCTGACCTCTGGTCTCTGCATTGCTGTATCATGATGCCTAATATACGAAAAGGAAGAGTACCTTTGATTATAATTGGTTGCATTTCTTAACAGTAAACTTCATTTCCGCAAGCTTGGCTAAGTACCACTTTTAAGTAAGGAAAGAATGGGAATGATGAAAGTTGAAAATTAAGTACACCACCCCATAACATACACAAACATGGATGCTACAACTTGGTTACTAAAATAGCTAAACAATCCGTTCATTGTTTCCTCTTCTAAAAATTGATTTAAATTCTTTCAAAAACAAGTTATGTGCTTTGTCAGGTAGATTATGCATTTGCATTGTATAAGTTAATCCAAAACTGACAATAGAAGCCAATTATTCACCAGTAAATGGAATTGAATACCATTGTGTGTATGCCTGTAGACATTATGTCAGTACACTTTAAAAAGAATTTGGGGTAGCTTTAGGCAAGGAAGTTATTGCAAAAGGTAGTCTTTAAACTTAGAAACCAATCCTGCATTGTATAATGAAACTTTAGACAAATGAGGAGCTCAATAAGTTCAGAAAAGTGTCACTGATAAGGCAAAATATATTAAAACAATGAAAGGCAAAGGTCTAAGGAGAGAAGAAGACTAGGAAGCTAAATACTAAATTGAATCACAGGCACTAACATTTTCTAAGTCAAAACTCGTTGAATACTGGTAATTTCCTATGGTTCAGCATAGTAACAGTTACCACAGAAGTAGAAGAGGGGAAATCAAACACAGTAGAACCTAGAAAGGCTTCAAAATGTAAAACTGAAGATTTCAGAAGGGTAGGAGAACAAAGAGTTTTAATTTCTTTTCTGACCCTTGGACATTATACTTTTTTCCTGAGATTAAGATCCTGATTTTTTTTTTTACTCTTTTATTTTTTTTATTAAATCATAGCTGTGTACATTAATGCAGTCATGAGGTACAATGTGCCAGTTTCATATATAATTTGAAATATTTTCATCAAACTGGTTAACATAGCCTTTATGGCATTTTCTTAGTTATTGTGTTAACACATTTATATTCTACATTTACTAAGTTTCACATATACCCTTGTAAGATGCACCCCAGGTGTTATCCCACCAATCACCCTCCCTCCGCCCACTTCCCCCCTCCCTCCCCTCCCTTTCCCCCTTCTTCTTAGTACAGTATCTCAAGAATGGAAGAAAAAGTATCCAATGTACTCGGCCCTACTATGAAACTAATTTATGGCTTTCACATGAAAGCTATAACCCAGTTTTTTTCTTTTTAGGGTAACTGCATGAATTACATGAGTTAATGTATGTGAAGGTCTTAGAACAGTGTTTGATGACTAGGAACCCAAATGTTAGTTATCATTGTCATTGCAGAAACCAGTGTTGAAAGGAATAAAGAACATGAAAAAGCAGAAATGTTGTATTTATTAAATATGCCAAAAAATTATATTGATGCCATGTAATGCAGGAGAGAAAAACAAAGCATTCTCAAAAGTAACCTTATAATCAAAAAAGGACCAACAAAAAGTTAGTTTTCAAAGATAAGCTTTTTGGACAATGAAAAAATTCAGAGCTTTTAATATTCTAAAATTGTAATGAATTCCAAGATATTGACTCAATAATCTAACTTTCTTTGGCCAAAAAACCCTCTTGTTGAACCAATATTTCAAAGCTAATTTCAGAAAGATTGTAACAGAACATGCCCAGAATTAAAATAGCATCATTGTTCAGTTTTTAGTATTAATCTTTGTTTATTCTATGCTAACCAAACGCAAGCGGTGTCTGAGTCAGAGAGAGAGTTCTTATTAAATCCCTCATAGTAAGTAATAATTTGTCAGACCTTCCTTGTGTTAGACATTTTCCCTTTGGCAATAGAAAGAGAAATGATGGGAATTTTTTCCTGGGAGAGTAGCTGGACACTCCATAGGTTAAGTATTAAAGAAATTAAAAAAAAAAAAAAAAAGCTTTTTTGCTGCTTATAAAGAGGAATGAGGCAGCTGCTCCTCTCCTTTCTTGAGAAGGTCTTCTTAGAAATGTAATGGCTCTGAGTTCTAATTCTAACCCTTTGGTATGTAAATACAATTTCTCTAGGAGCCAGAAAATCTCCTCCTTCCCAGTTTTTAATTCGTGGAATTGTTTTCAAGCCCTAGGGCTTCACCTGTTCTGACATGATAAGTATCCATTCCTCTCAATACACTGGGGTTTAATTTGGGGATGTACTCTGGGCTTCAAAATCTGACCCTTTGCTTGACAGAAGAGAAAGTTTATTACTCCTTGGTCAGAGTAATTAACTAAGTAAAGAGGTAGAGATCTAATTCTTAAGCTGTATGAAGAGACAAGAAGCTCGGGCTGTTTATAGGCACGCTGGGGAATCCAGAGAGGTTTTATTTTTCTCACAAATTTATTAAGCAGATTTTGAAAAGTTGAGACAGAACAAGAGTTTTTTCTTGCATGACTAGTTCTAATATGAAATATCCAATTAGTCAAACAAAAATTTGTTATTTAAAAGTTACTGAATTTTTCTCTTGCAAAGTTAAAGTTTGTAGGTTGTGAGTGAAAATTTTGTACCAATGTTTCAATCACCTATTTGTCTCTTCATAGAACCCTTAAAATTACCCTTAAATTTAGAAGTTTAAAATAACAAATATTTGTTTCACAATTATCTGGTAGGAATCTGAGGGTAGCTTTGCTGGATGATACTGGCCCTAATTTTTTTCATGCTGTTAGAGTCAAGCTGTATCTTTGAAGGGTTTACTGAAGTATGGATTGGGGAAACATTTTAAATTTACTTCTAGTCCATCTTCAAGTAGCTTTGCCACAGAGGAGAGAGAGAATTTGTCCTGCCCGACACACTTAATATTTAAACTTGGATAATTGTGACTGACTGGCATTATAGACTCCATGGGCACTTAAACAATTAATATTTAGTAATAGCTGAAGTGAAAATGAGTAACGATGAGTGAAAATAAGTAACAATGTTGTAATTATTGTTAAATCAGTTTATAATTTTTAAAATATCCCCCAAGTTGTATAGTGTAGTGTGAGACAATCAAGTTCACAAACTCATCCTAGAAAAAGTGCCACATACATCATTGCTGAATATCACTGGTCACCTTCACAGCACGTTTTTTGAAAAGCTATGCACTGATGCCAGTGCCTAGTGCACTCTTCAAAACACTTTTGGAACTCTTTTTGCTGGAATGACCATCAGAGCTGTCACTGTATAAGGACTGACAATTAAGTTCACGAACTTGCCAGCATGTGCTTGTGTTGGCAGCTATACAACCAACCAAGGCTTCAAAACCATTGCATACCAGCTGTGTTCACGTGGACATGTGGCAATGTCTTGCCAAGTGATGTTCATTATCACTGTTGCATGTCCTTCTGTGCCATATGACCACAGAACTCTCTGATGGTCATTCAGAGAGTTCCAAATTTTTTTGAAGGGTATATTGACTGGCATTGACACATAGCTTCCCCCAGGGAGTATTTTGAAGATGGCTTTTTCTAGGGTGAACTCAAGAGCTCACTTGCCAGATGATGTATATGAAAATTTTAAAATTGAGGCTTATGTGTATAAGAGAATGTTTTCCAATATATGTGTAATCTAAAATGGTAACTTTAGGCCAGACTCACTCTGGTGGAGGCTGAGATGGAAGGATCACTTGAGGTCAGGAGTTCAGGACCAGCCTGAACAAGAGGGAGGGAGACCCTGTGTCTACTAAAAATAGAAAATAAAACAACTGGGCATGCTAGCAGTTCTGGCATATTCTGGGCATGCCAGAAGTTCTAGCTACTTGGGGGATGGAGGTAGGAGGATTGTTTGAACGCAGGAATTTGAGGTTGTAGACTATGATGAGCCTACCATATCTAGTCAAGGCAACAGAGTGAGACTGTGTCTCAAAAAAAAAAAGTTAATTGTATACTCCTAACTTTAACAAAAAATCTTTTGTAATGAATAATTTTATTTTAACATTTGTATAAGAGTACACCAGAGGCTGTGACAGCCTAATCTCTTCACTTAATATCTTTCAACATATCTTTCTAACCCAACAGTCCCACTTTACTACAGTATTGCTTTCATGCTTTCAGTTATCCATAGTCAATCCCAGTCTGAAAATACTAAATTGCAGATATAACTGATTCATACATTATAAAATACGTGCCGGTCTGAGTAGTGCGAGGAAATATACTTTTTTTGGTCTCACTCAGGATGTGAACCATCCTTTTGTTCATCAAAGCACACTGTCTCTTCCACCTGTCTATCAGTCACTTAGTAGCCCTCTGGGTTATCAAATCAACTATTGTGGTATCACAGGAAACTTTATTTTATTTAAAGATCACCCCAAAGTGTAAGAGTGTAAGAGCCAAGTTTCCACCTGCCCACGTGTTTTTCTACACTCAGGAATAAAGTTTTTCTTAATTGTACTTTCACGGCATTTCATTTGGATCTCTATTAAGATAGTAAATATTTTCTAACTTGTATTTCAGGATTTTCATGTAGTTGTCATATTTTTCTTTTATGACTGAGAAGTCTGTGAAGTCAAATTCTACATCTGGACTTTACGTGTGCCTTCATCGTGACTACAATTGCTTTGGAAACCCTTGGCAATTGATTTATTTGCATAAACGAGCGTAGAAACCATCACTCTGCTTGCCATTGATCCTTTTACAAATTGAATATGCTTGATTGGACCAATACAGACTAACGAGACAGATTTTATACTGTTTAACAAGCAAGTAACATATGTTTAAAGGTTCTTCAGTGTTGACATAAAGCTCAAATATGTATAATTACTTGGTTCTAGAAAGTAGTATACATAAACAAGTAATAACATAGAAAAGAAGAATCTTCACAAATCCATGAGAAAAACTTAAAAAAAAAAAGGTTTATAAATTTAGATTCTAAAGGAAGACCTATAAAAAATAAATTTGGCATTTTTGTGTGTCTGTTTGTAGTACATAAATGTCCTGACCCTAAGCCAACTCCAAATTCCATTGGTAAGATTCATATCAAAATATTTAATTAATTTTTCAACATAGGACCCTTGTGTAAAGTAAATGCATGATCTTGTAAGGTTTGTTCTCTAGATTGGTTCAAATAAAGGATATTATAGAGAGATGAAATGATGAAATGGCAAATAATTCCTATTTAATGGGGAATCATCACATTTATAAAATGCGGACTTTGAGAAGTTATCATCAAACACCATAGAATTAGCATTGCGAAACCAGAGAGGTAAACAGATGAAAAAGACAAATATCAAGAGACACATGTGAATAACTTATTCTTAAATGCTTTCACTTACCTATATTTTTTGTGTGAAGAAAATTACAGTATTTGCAATTCCTTATAACCTCATGTTATGTATTACAGTAGATTGGTCACTAGGCTATATTTCCTCTATTTCTTGATAGCCATAGTCTAAATTTATAGCAAACACATATATCCTTCTCAATGAAAATTTTAAACCAACTCTAAAAACATATCATGTACAGCTACATTTTGAGAGTCTGGATTTTTTTATTACCTGGAGGTATATGAGTATGTAAAAATTGTTCATCATTATGTTCTTGGTCCATAATGGCTGATATTCTAGAAGTAAAAAATAAGTAGAAAGATATTTGCTATTCAAATTTACTTTTAAATGTCACTTAACTTACACCAAGTATAAGACTTCACTTAAACCATAGATGAGAGTTTAAACTAAATGACCATAGACGCATTTACGGAAATAGAAAGACTTTTAAATAATTGGAGATACTGTGGATTAAATGAATAATAACCACCACGAAACTTGTGATAAAGCTATTACAAAGCCAAGTACTCATATTATACTAGGTAACAAGTTTACAGAATCATAGAGACAAGAAATAATGTTCATGAAATAATTGAAACATTTTAGTGTTTAGTAAGTGGAACTTGCATTTATATATTAATGAACAAAAAAAAATAATAAGTAATATTAGTATTAGCATTAGATCACCTCTTTGCTAATTATATTCATGAGGGTTTTGAATATCATGTAGGATAGATTGATCTAAGTCTCTTCATGTTTTCAACTTTTTACATATAACACATCAACTTTCTTTTTTCTTTTTCTTTTTTTTTTCTTTTTTTAAGAGACAGTCTTATTAACATATATCTCATTAATGTCTTTTAAAAGTTGGTTTAGAAAGTTGATGTGGGGTGGCGCTGTGTCTCAGTGGGTAGGGCACCGGCCCATATACAAAGGGTGGGGGATTCAAACCTGGCCCCAGCCAAACTGCAACAAAAAATAGCTGGGTGTTGAAGCAGGTGCCTGCAGTCTACCCTGGGTAGAATGCCATGGCTTCGCACCTCACAGCAACCTCCCACTCCTGGGCTTAGGTGATTCTCTTGCCTCAGCCTCCCCAGTAGCTGGGACTATAGGTTCTGGCCACAATGCCCAGCTATTTTTTGTTGCAGTTGGGCCGGGGCCAGGTTTGAATCCGCTACCCTTGGTATATGGGTCCAGTGCCCTACTCACTGAGCCACAGGCGACGTCCCACATCAACTTTCTAAACCAACTTTTAAAAGACGTTAATGAGATACATGTTAATTAGTTAATGGCTAAAACTGTATGAATTATATATTACGTATTCAACATCAAAAATGAAATAATTACGGTTTCTTCTATTATAGCAATTAGCTTTTACTTCAATAGCATGAGCCTCTGATTCTCTGTTTAGTCTGTTAGGTAGTGAGATTTGTGATTGTCCAGTACTGTTTTATAGGCTATATGGGCTTGTGGAAACTTCTAGTTTACATAAAGTCAAACTTAGGTAAAGGTAAGTAAATTATCATAACCAAAATAAAAACAAATTGTCAATAAATGTTTTAAAAGATTTCCAAAATAGAAGGATATTTTGAAAAGTTTGTTAAGGGTGACTTTTAAGATTTAACTTTATTCTCACATGAGCCGCTAACATAATAAAAATTTTTTATACATGCCAGGGGTTATTTTCTTTTGAGGTTGATGCTGTATTTCAATAAAAAAAAGTTGACTCCTTGAAGTGGCACATTTCTTTTTATATAATCTCATATATTTTTAAGTTAATTAAAAAACATAAGAGAGAAATGGGGAATAAAAGAATGGAAGGGAAGAGAATTGAGGGGAATATCACTATGGTCATTTGTAGCAAGGAGGTTGTAGCATTTTTTCTAGGATAAGTTCACAAACTTAACTGTCAAACTCATAGGTGACTAACGTCAACACTTTGTAGCTATGGAAATCCAAGTAGAAACTGAATGCATTTTCAACATCCAACAGATAAAGAATAAATTTTCTTCACTCTCAGTTTAATATTATATCCACTTTAGTTGAAGAACTGCTCTGATTTATATTTTTGGAAAAAATAACTTAGAATGTTGATAGAATTAATATGACAAACATTTTATCAATCTTACTATAATAAATGTAATTAATTATTCACTTTGCTTTCGTTGTTTTTAGGTTCTCTGTGACATTTTTGTTTGCTATACTTTAAGGATACTTAATATTTAGTTAATATTTACAACACAGATGTCTGATATTATACATAGGTTTTAAAATCTGAAAGTGAGTACAATTAATATTTTTAAATATGTATGCATTTTATAAAATTCAATGAGTTTTTTCTAAAAAATTTGTATGCATATGTAAGCCTGTGTGATATTTTTATAAAATGGATTATTTTTGAGTATCAATTTATGTTATAAAGTTATTAATTGGTGGAAGGTTTTTAAAATATTAATCAATTATTAGGAGAGATTCATTTATTTGTTTATATTGTTTTTTTTAAGAGATGGAATGTGGGTTAAGTGGTTTATTTCCTCTGTAGGTGTTTACCTAGGAACATTAAGGTAATAAGGCTAATAACATTCACAATTTTGTTTTAAGCTTCGTGACAAAAAAAAAAAATGAGAAGAAGAAACGAAGGAAATCAAATCAGAAAAACAACTATGATTGAATAGTATCCTGAAGATAAAATATGAATGTTTTTATTAGGTTTGTGTCCCAAGATATTCTGTTGCAATATCTACTATAATTTCATACTTTTGGGGCCATGCAGGAAATTTATATTTTATTACTAAATGTTTATTTGAACTTTTAAGGTGACATGTTTGTGACAAACTAGTATTCTTGCCAACTTGACTTTCTGAAACATGCCATACTATTATTTGCATTATCTTAAAAAAAAAAGTATTTTGAAAAATATAAATAGTGGAGAAAACATTAATTTTTCTGCATTACTTTCTTACATTTATTTGAATTTTTAATGTGACCTAGTTAAGTGAGTAACTGATATTTTTCCCAGCTTGACTTTCTGAAACATGCATTATTATTCTTATTTGAATTACCTTGAACAAAAGTAAAAGTATTTGTGCAAAATATCAAATGTGGAGAGAATATTATTAATTTTTCTGCTTTATTTTTTCATGTGCTATATTTAATGGCTTTGATTATTCTGGTTGTTTAAAGAAAACTATCAAGGTTTGTGGGGTTTTTGTTTGGTTTTTAGGTAGGTGACCACAGGTGAAAATTGACTATCATGTGCTTTAAGAGTAACTGTGCTTTCTCTGACTATTAATGCTTAACTATAATGGAATTCAGTATATTTTTAATTATAGGCATAGGAGATTATAATGCCAAATCATCCAGCCAAATATGAAACTCACCTTTATGTTTGTAGTACTATGCCTATACCAAACAGAAAACTGAAATAAATTGTTTAACTGTTTTACTTCTCTTTATTTTGAAATTATAATCTTCTAAAATTATTATTTATTTTTCTGCACAGATCTTGTGTTTTAGATTCTCAGCCACCTACACACAACCTTTTGGAAACAAGACATCAAATTTAATGTACAAATGTGGAACTAATTAGTATATTAGTAATAGTGTGTAATATTAATATAGTAAAAAAATAGGTACTCTGTGTACCTTTGCCCACAAGAAAGTTGGAAATTTCTTTTGAAAAACTTTTTTTCTATTAACTGAGAAAATTACTGCCTTAGGGGAAAAATATCATCTAGCACTTTTATGTGTGAATCTTTTCAACAGTAATTATTAGAATGGATAACTAAACATGAATTCTGCCTTAGGGTTAATACATGTCCAATTTGTTTCACAGATCATCTCATTATAAGCAGATTGTCCACCCACCTCAGCTCTAATCCCTGTACATTTAAAAATAATTTTAGTTGCTAGAGAAATGTGTGATTCTTTTCATTGAGTCATTGTTAATGTATCTGTGTCATAATTTGCTCATATATATTTCTCTTTTTCTTAATTCCTCTGTCCTTACAGTATCAATAGCAACTGAGTTATTAGCACATTATAGGTATAGGGGTAAAATTCAGTAGACCATTTTAACAAAAAGAAAACAACAACAACAAATAAACAATTTTTCTTTATTTTTACAATAATTTTTTATTTATTTCTGAAAAGAACCTACATGATATGAGCACATTTTAAGATATCAACATGACATTTTAAGCTGTTGTCATTATAGTCCACAACATCTGAGATGGAGCTAGAGGGCTGAGAGTGGTGGCTCATGCCTGTAATTCTAGCACTCCGGAAGGCCGAGGTGGGTGAATTGCCTGAGCTCAGGAACTTGAGACAAGCCTGAGTCTCTATTAAAAACAGAAAAACTACCTGGCATTGTGGTGGGCACCTGTAGCCCCAGTTACTCAGGAGGCTGTGACAAGAGGATTGCCTGAGAACAAGAGTTTGTCATTGCTGCGAGCTATGATAACGGCATGGCACTCTACCCAGGACAACAGAGTGAGACTCTGTGTCTAAAAAATAAATAAAAATAAAATAAAAAATAAGGAGAGAGAGCCATGATTGAATATTTATTTTGGAGAGGCATACACCTGCTGCTGAAAAGTGTACCTTGAAAGACTCACAGCTCTTTTCAACTATACAAAATAAAACTATATCATAAAATGGAAAAAAACTGAAATAGTCTTCAAGAAAATTCTAGAGACTATTTTCCTTTGTTATTTTCATGTCACAATCTGTCTACAATTTTAATACCTTTTAGGAAGATGGAGCTAAATAGTAAGTTAGTAGTTCAGACTCTATTAAATGCAAATTTAACTGGAACTTCAATTCATTATAAAGATATTACTATATGAAGACCAAGAATTGAAATTCATTGAAATAAGACTCCTTGTCTCTCATTTTTTCCACTGGACTAAGACTCCTTCTCTGTCATTTATCGTCTCTCTGTAGGTATGTTTTATTCATTGTATCTTGCTTAATAAAATTTTTCTTGAGGGTGAGGCACCATGGTTCCTGCCTATAATCCTAGCATTCTGGGAGGCAGAGACAGGTTGATTGCCTGAGCTCACAGTTTTGAGACAGCCTTGGCCATGGAGAGACCTCTCCATCTCTAAAAATAGCTGGGCATTGTGGCAGGTGCCTGCAGTCCCAGCTACTGGGAAGGCTGAGGCAAGAGAATTGCTTGAGCCCCAGAGTTTGAGGTTGCTGTGAGCTATGGATGTGTTAATCAGTTCAGTGTAAACATTTCACATTGTATATCAAATCAGTACTCTGCATCCCATATATGCATCAATACATAGTTACAACTTAATAAAGAAAAAAAAATAATTAATTAAAAAATAAATAAAATAAAATAAAATTTTCTTGGATATCTGCACCACGGGAGAAGAAAAATGCCCATTGGCAACTCAGTAGTTTTCAGATGTTAGAAAACATTTGATCGAGCCAATCAATGAACTAATTAGCCAATCAATGAACTAATTAACCTAAATTAGATCAGGGGTTACTCCTGGACCTTTCAACTAATGTGAAGAGGTAACATAACAATGTATGAACAAGACAGCTTCTGCTTTAGACATAGGCATGAGACGTAATAGTCAGAATAAGAGAGGATGCTTGTATATTTCCTTGCAATTTTAATTCTTTGACTTCAATTCTAATGATAGCCCCCATGTAACTTTGCAATGCACTTTCTTCTTCATATTCTGAAATCTCTTGCATTCATTGTGCGTCAGCAATTACCAAATTAAACATCCCTCTGTATATAAACATAGTTTACTTTTTTTTTTTTCTTTATTCCGTTCTGGTTTTACTTTCCACGACTTAAATTCAATGAGCTAATACTATAAATACTCTAGTCTAAACACTTTTAACACATTGATGTCTCATGAACTACAGGTGAATACTACTTACCATTTTCTCCACCCAATATCCTAGCACTGAAAACTGCTTTATACACGTCTGATTTACTGGCATCCTTACACATCTGTAGTAATTATTTGTGGTAGGCAATTGATGTGACCTATTTTTTTCTAACTAAATTTTTCCCCTAACTAAATTTCTCTCCAATTCTCAGAAATTATCACTTTCTTCCTATTTTACTCTTTGTATCCTCCAAATCCTAGTGTGCATGAAATGTTGGGTATAGTTCATATAGAACATTGTAGACAGAAAATGGAACCACTTGCCTGAACTTCTACTGAGCAATATGGGTATTCCTCTTCTCGGCCAATCAAATCATGACTTTCCTATTTACCTCTTACCTATCCTCTCCTGGCTTCCATTACAACACACTGTCTTGGTTTTCTACATACATCTCTATTTTCTTCAATGTTTCTTTTACTTTTCTTTGTCCTCTGCCCTGCTTTATGTGTGAAAGTTGTTCAGACCCTGTATCTAGGCCTCTTTTTCATCTCAATATGGAATTTCAGCCAGAGATTTAAATATTCTCTACACAACAAAGCAAGTATCTCATGCCATACATATTTTTTCCTGAGCTTCTGACTTAGATCTCTAATTCAATTGACTCTTAAAAATATGTATGTGGATGTTCCATATAGATATTATAAATATAATGCCACCAAAATTGAATTACTGACATATCCTATAAATAAACTTCTCCTCCAATTTTCCCCATGTTTTCAAATGGCTCCTCTCTCCAGCTCTTGATCAAGCCAAAAATCTAAGAGCAATGTTTTGACAATTCTGCTCTGGTGATGCAATATCTAATCATCTAATCTACTGTATTGACAAAATGTTAATTAAATATGCTCACTTGTTTTTTAGAATTCTAGATGGTGTCCTCTCCTTTATCTTTCATATCGTATTTGTCTCACTGAAGCCTGTCGACTTTACCTCCTGTGCTTCTCTCACAACACTTTCTTCCCCCTTCTCACCAGTCCAGGCCATTCTTACGGTCACCCTACACTAACCAATTACTTCCTACTAGTTTCTCCACTGCCATATCTATCTATTTACAATCTACTTTCCACAGAGCGTACACAAAAAATATTTTAAATTCATAAATTTGATCTTTCTTTAAATGAGTTTTAAGTGAATTATTACCCCGGGTAAGGTACTTTCTCCCCTCCCCATTCATTGCTTGGGCCACATTCTGTCCTCAGTCTCCGTGTGTAAGCCACCTTTGATCAAAAAATCTCTATATAAAAACTTACTGCAGGGCCTTGATATATTTTGATACTTCTGAGTAAAAACTTCTTTCATCTATACTTCAAAATATTGTCTTTGTATTTCAATTTAGCTTTAATTAACCACCATCTACCTATGGAAATGAGTTTATTTGACTTGATTTTCTCATCATTCACTGTAATAATGCCATGGTACTTATCACAGTTAGATGTTTGTGTATTTAATGGGTCATTGGCACTAAAAATAGTCATTACTAAAGTTTGCTAGTGGATAAAAGTTTAATTTTGACAACATGTTAGAATTTGATGTTTTTATGACTTAATTATTTTCTCAAGTGAGGAAGTGAGGTATTATCAAATTGTTTATGAATCATCTGGGCTACTTTAAACTACAGGCATATCTCATGTCATTGCATTTCTTTTTATTTTGCTTCTCCGACATTATGTTTTGTTTTGTTTTGTTTTGTTTTTTTTACAAATTGAAGGATTGTGTTAATCCATTAAGCAACTCTATTAGAATCATTTTTTTAGCAATATGTGCCTACATCTTGTCTCTGTGTCACACTGAGGTAATTCTATCAATATTTCACTTATTTTTTTTAATTATTGCATATGTTATAGTGATTCATGATTAGTGAGCTTTGATGTTGCTATTGCAATTGTTTTGAAATGTCACAGATTGTGCCCATCTAAGATAGTGAACTTCATAGATAAATCTTGTTGTGCGGTCTGACTACTTCACTAACAAGCCATCCTCCCCTCTCTCTCCTTCTCTTCAGGCCTCCCTATTTCCTCAGATACAACAATATTAAAATTAGGTCAATTAATAACCCTCTCATGGCCTCCAAGGTTTCCAGGGAAAGGAAGAGTCACATCGTCTCTCACTTTAAATCAAAAGCCAGGGATGGTTAAACTTAGTAAAAACAGGTTTCTTAAAGTCAAGATAAACCAAAATCTAGGCTTTTTGTGCCAAACAGAGAGCCAGATTGTGATATCAAAGGAAAAGTTTCCAAAGAAAAAGTATAAATGCTGCTCCAGGTAACACACAGATGAAAGCATGCAAAGCAGCCTCATTGTTGATGATATGAAGAAACTTTGAGTCATCAGAATAGAAAATCAAAGCAGCCACAATATTCACTTAAGCCAAATGTAGTCCAGAGCAAGGCCCTAATCCTCTTCAATTCTGTGAAGGCTGAGAGATGTGGGAAACTGCAGAAAAAAAAAACTTCGAAGCTAGCAGATGTTCATTAATGGGGTTTAAAGAAAGAAACTATATCTACCAAAAAGTGCAATGTGATGATATGGAAGCTACAGCATGTTAAGCAAAAGATCTAGCTAAGTAATTAATGATGGTGGCGACACTAAGTAACACTCTCAGTGTACACAAAACAACCTCTATTGGAAGAAGATGACATCTAGAACTTTTATAGCTAGAAAGAATTCAATTCCTGGCATCAACTATTTCAAGGACAGGCTATTCTTGTAGGGGCTAATGCAGCTGGTGAGTTGAAGATGAAGCCAGTGCTTATTTACCATTCAAGAAATCTTTCCTATGCAAGTGTGAGTGATTATAATTTGGTTTCATATTAGTACTGAGTACATTGGATATATATTTTTCCATTCCTGAGATATTTTACTAAGAAGAATATTTTCCAGCTCCATCCATGTAAACATAAAAGGGGTAAAGTCTCCAAAAACAAAATAATAATAAAATACAAAATAAAAAAAAAAAAAAGAAATCTTGTGACCCTTAGGAATTATTACAAATCTATTCTGCTTATGCTCAGTAAACAGAATAACAAACCCTGGATGACAGTATATCTGTTTGCAGCATGGTTTATCAAATATTTTAAACCATATATTGAGGGCTACTGTTCAGTGCAACAAGATTCCTTTCAAAATGTTACTGCTCATTAACAATGAAACCATCACCCAAGTTCTGATGAAGTTGTACAAGGAGATGCATGCTGTTTCATGCTTGCTAATACAGCAGCTACGCAGGAATCAAGGAATAATTTAACATTCATGTTTTATTATTTAACATACAGATTTTGTAAGTAATTCCTCTGACAGATCTAGGCAAAGTACATTGAAAACCTTCTGGAAAAAATTCACGTAGATGTTCATAATTTAAGAGAGGAGGTCAAAATACCAATGTTAGTCAGTTTGGAAGAAGTTGATTACAACCCTCATGAATGACTTTGAGGAGTTCAAGACTTTAATGGAGGAAGTGAGTGCACATGTGCTGTAAATAGAAAAAGAACTAAAATTAGAAGTGGAGCCTGAAGATGAGACGAATTGCTGCAATCTCATGATAAAACTTAAATGGATGAGAAGCTATTTCTTATGGATGGGCAAAGAAAGTGACTTTTACTCCTAGTAAAGGTGTTATGGACATTGTTGAAATGAGAATAGGATTTAGAATATTACATAAACTTGGTTGTGAAAGTGTGATAGCATTTGCAAGGATTGACTTCAATTTTGAAAGAAGTTATGCTCTGAGTAAAATGCTGTGAAGTAGCACAGCATGTTACAAAGAAATCTTTAATGAAAGGAAGAGTAAATTGATGTAGCAAATTTCAATGTTGTCTTAAATCACTAATGCTATCTCAGCCTTCAGCAACCACCACCCTGATCAGTCACTAGCAATCAACAAGGCAAGATTCTCACCCAGAAGAAAGTTATGATTCACTGAATGCTACAATAATTGTTAGAGCATTTTTAAAATGACGTATTTATAAAGTAACTTTTGTATGCACCAGAAACCCCCAAATTTTGTACAACTTATGTTATTGTGGTTGTCTAGAACCAAATCCACAGTATCCCTGAGGTATAACTACATGTAAGTCTCAGGCTTCATTAAAGGATGGAAGCCAGGAGTTGTAAATTTAATGCTTATTTCATGCAATCCTTTATGGTGATTCTGGTACAGATTCTCCTATGGCTATATTAAAACAACAACGCAAGAACAAAAAAGTAACATCATTCTAAAAGTGTAGGGGTTCGCTAAGGACCCTAACCTGGATTGGGAGTCAATAGGGGAGTGGAGATGGGGGAAAATCATGAGACTCTACATCAGCTTCATGCATAGACTCCGAGAGGTCTGGAGAAAGCCTACATATGACTCGCACACGCCATGGAAGCTGACGCAATCAATGCCATGACCTTCTGACTTTTCAGAAACCTTTTATTAATCTCTAACACAAAGAATCTATGCAAAATGTAAAGGTGACAAAATTCTAATAGGATTGAAGAGTCCCTGGGAAGATGGGGTGAAGTGGAAATGGCTTAGTGATGGAGAACATAGTGTAGTGAGTTGTCCACAACACCAATAACACATTTAGAAAAGGGGGAGGGGAAAACAAGTTTCATTCTGGCAAGGCGAGCAAGCCAGGTTTCCTAACCTGACCTCCCAGCAGGAGTTCAAAGGATTTAGCCCTGCTTCAGGGTTTGGCCCTGCCTGCCTCCTGACTTTATTTTTTATTTTTTTTATTAGCATTAGATCATAGCTGTGTATATTAATACGATCATAGGGCACCATGCACTGGTTTTATAAACCGTTCGACACATTTCATCACACTGGTTAACATAGCCTTCCGTTTTTAGGCCCGCAGGGATGGTCTTATTGCCCTGTTTGGGGCAGCTGTGGCTCCTTTCATCTTCAGCATTTTTTTTTTTTGTTGTTGTTTGTTTGTTTGTTTGTTTATGTAATACAAATTTTATTAACTTGATTTCTTTAAAAAATAGTAGAATGATATTAAATAAAACAACTACTCATAAGATCAGACTATGAACATTTGTGTAAGATAGAACTTTGAAGCAACTTGTGTTTTAAGATAAATCCCACAAACCTTGCTGACAGGAAGATTACCATATGAGATTTTACTGTCTAAACATACCAGTTATCATAAAACTCATAAGTTACTACATTTACCTGTTAATTTTATTTCTTTTATTTTTATTTTTCCGTGGAAAACCCCTCGTTTGATTAAACAAAATAAAATAAGCTGCACGGGAACAATTTTAACATCCAAAGAGACACCAACTGTGTTTTAAGGCTGTAGTAGTTGATACAGCATCACCTTGCTACCTTCTCCGGCCTTCTCTGTGGATGATACCAATACATTCAGAAGCCTATTAGCTAACACAGGAGTTTTTGAACACTTTTTTCTTTTTTTTAAATTTAATTTTATTATTAAATCATAGCTGTGTACATCAATGAGATCAGGGGGCACCATACACTGGTTTTATAGACCATTTGACATATTTTCATCATGCTGGTTAACATAGCCTTCCTGGCATTTTCTTAGTTATTGTGTTAAAACATTTATATTCTATGTTTACCAAGTTTCACATGTACCCTTGTAAGATGCACCATAGGTGTGATCCCCCTTATCACCTTCCCTCCTCCCATCCTCCCCCCTCTCTCCCCTCCCTTTCCCCCTTCCCCATATTCTTAGGTTATAACTGGGTTATAGATTTCATATGAAAGCCATAAATTAGTTTCATAGTAGGGCTGAGTACATTGGATACTTTTTCTTCCATTCTTGATATACTTTACTAAGAAGAATATATTCCAGCTCCATCATCAGCCCACGGAACATACTCCAAAATCGATCACAACTTAGGTCACAAGTCTTCAGCGGTCTTGATGAGCCCCCAGGGAAGGTATGTCTGAGTGCTTTCATCTGGATTGAGGTGAGGCACTGCCCCCCAGGAATCAACCTCTCTCTCTCCC